>JADBJO010027425.1:10000-17500 GCA_016801955.1 Conus betulinus
GTCAGTAGTTCGTTATACCATCTAGAGTGTTGCGTCATTACGACTTGCCGAAAACTGTTTTCTCCTCAGGGTGTTACAGAGGCTGAGACTGGACAACCTAGGTGTGGTTCTATATGGAGTTACCAGAATGGATGACGTTTTGAAGAAACCTAGGTGTGGTTCTATATGGAGTTACCGAAATGAATGATGTCTTGAAGAAACCTAGGTATGGTCCTATATGGAGTTACCGGAATGAACGTCTTTGAAGAAACCTAGATGTGATTCTATATGGAGTTACCGGAATGAATGATGTTTTGGACAGACGTGGCATGGTAGGAGAGACAACGTCAAATGACATGAAATAAAAATCAAAAGAAAGAAAGAAAGACAGACAGACAAGAAGAGAAGAAGAAGAAGAAGAAGAAGAAGAAGAAGAAGAAGAAGAAGAAAAAGAAGAAGGCGGAGGAGGAGGAGTAGTAGTAGAAGAAGAAAAACAAGAAGACAAATGGAGAAAAATTGCAATCATCCAAACTGTTTCAGTTTATTTGTGTTTGATAGTACAGTAAAACCTTCCATTCGTTGTTCCATCTTCTCTGCCACCTCGAAGGCATTGCACTCACCGCCGCTCATTCCGACCCCTGGTCCATAGCCACAGCTCAGCTCAGCCCGCCACAGTCCCGGCACCGGCAATCCACAGGGAGCAGTCAATGTCAAATCGTCATGAGGCAACCAACCAGACGAGAGAGTAATGCCATTATGATTGTCAGTTTGGGAGTCTGGAATATGACATCCAAACTGAAACCTAAGCATTTTGCTTTTAGTACTTTTTTTCTGAACAGTTAGAACAGCAATGGCATGCTTAGATCATTCGTGGTTACGGATAAAACATGCGCTTTGTCCTTTCCATTCCCCCATCCCCCCACCCGCCACCCTCTTTCCCAAATCTTGCTAATATCATCCAGTGAAAGCGAGGATGTAAGGAGCGGGAAGGGGGTTAGTAGGAAAGGGGAGGAAGGGAGACGCGGGGATGGGGGGAGGGGGGGGGGGGTGGTGGTGAAGAGATGCAGTTTTTGAGTTATGATTCTAGATAATAACCAGTTAAGGCCAGATATTTCATTCCACTAGGAATAGAACGGCAAAGAGAGAGCGAGTGATTGATCATCTCGGGAATGAGGGAAATAATAAATGAAAGTCACATTGTGCAAATCGAGGGGGAAAGCATTTTTTAATGCTTGCAGGCGGTGCAAATTCGTCGGTGAATTTGCACTCACTCACTCACTCACTCTCTCTCTCTCTCTCTCTCTTAAGGGTTTTTTTTTTGTTTGTTTGTTTGTTTTTTTTTTTTTTTTTTTTTTTTTTTTTTTGTAACTTTACTGAATTACTCCTGTGCGTGAGGTGAGGACATAACGAAATGTTACGAATTTATTTGTTTTTGTTAACTTTGGATTTGATACACACTAGGAATGAAAGTGTACTATTTGTTTGCAGGAAAGGAAGAGGGAATGTTTTTGTTCTGTTACCTCTCCCCCCTTGTCAAAAGACCTCATTGGTAATGACAATAAATATCCGCGCGCGCGCGCACACACACACACACACACACACACGAGTGCACGCACAAAACACACACACACACACACACACACACACACACACACACACACACGTCTCGTCTCTCTCTCTCTCTCTCTCTCTCTCTCTCTCTCTCTCTCTCTCTCTCTCTCTCGTTTTACAAACACGCGCACACACACACACACACACACACATACATAGCCTTTTTTTTTTAAGTGTCGTAACCCCATTCGACCACAAGCGAAGGGGAGAAGAAATGGTGTTTTGTTAGAGCACCCATTCATGCTATGTCTCATATGTCGTAAACAGTGCGATGTATTACATCCGTTCAAACAAGCATGCATTTTTTTATTCGTTACATTTATGGAACAGGCCTACACACACACTGTAAGCAATCAAGGCTGCCCAAGGCGTTGCAGGCAACGATGAAATGAATTTTTGTTCTCCTATGCAGCACCACACAGTCAACATACACGTAACTGTGGGATAATCACGATGTCAACTGCGATTCAGTCCATTCACCCCCAAGTGTGAGCGTGCGTGTTGTAGTCGGAGCACAACTCTGAAAAAAAATATGGCCCCAGCGTGAAGTGCAAGCTTTAAAAATGGTTTGCGTTTTTTTTTGTTTTTACATGTGGAAAGGGCCCCTTACCTCATGAAGTAAAGTTTACCAAAATCTGCGGAGACCTGATCTATTTTTAGACATGTTTTCTATTTTTAGCTCACCTCCTAGTGATTTCAAAAACTTATCCACTATAATGAACATTTACCATGAAAAAGTTTTTTTTTTTTTTTTAATTTCTTGAGCAAATTTCAGTTCACTCTTGCTTTAAATGACAGCAATAGCAATGATAATAATAACTATTATTAGAATTATCATATATTTGGGGTTTGTGCATGCATGTGTGAGTGCACATTAACAAATCCACAAACGTTTGTTTACATGGTTTAGAAAAATTTGGTCATCATATAAAATAATAATGAAAACAACAACTATGTGTGTATATATATATATATATATATATATATATATACATGCTTCTCAAAATGAACCTTCAGCAAGCTTATAGTCTCCAAAGAGGGAGACCATCTCCAATGGGGACAAAGCTCACTAACATATAACTCCTGGTCAGATACCGGTATTTCGAAACCTGATTGTTTCTCCTCAGTGACCGCGGAAAGTGGTAATTTGACTCCTCTGCCTTTTCGGTTTTATGAAGAATGCTATACCAGAAAAAGGCTGGTGTGCAATACCATAGTATGTTTGTTGAGTTTTCAAAAAACTAACTAAAGGTGCCACTAAGAAGCAAAAGAAAATCATGAAAGGGCAAAACAAGCTACATTTTTCTGTGAAAAGTAGAAATATAAAAAGATAACCTCTTAAGACACAGTGCTGAGGGCCAGTTCTTGGAATGAATCCGCAAGGGACTAAATTACAATAAAATAATAAATTCCAAGGATAAGTACCGAGCACCATTCCAGCAACTTACAGAGCAGCTAGGTGTTGCAATGACTGCAAGAAATATGGCCTGTCTAGCTCGATACCCTGTGGGTGCCTAGAAGAAACTACTGTGCATCGTTGAGAAACCACAACCATGCCAAGACAGCTAGAATGCACAAGCTATCAGAAAATGGTTATGAACATGTCACATCTGCCTTCAGCATGTACGTTACAAAGTGATTCTTTACATGCCCGACAAACCGATCAGTACACTCGCTGAGCCCCCAGACTGCTAGGCATCAGTTTCCTGGAGTATGTTTGAGACTGTTTTAGTTTCTCCAAGCAGACGTTCGCATTTGTTTCCGTAGTTTCAGATGCTTTGGCTGAATTGTCATTTCCAGCATGTTCGTTACATTCTATGTTTGCCTTCTAGTGGCTTTTAAACCCTTATTTAAAGAAAAATATTGGATTGTTAGCGTCAGCCAGGTAGGCATGATAATTCTGCACAATTGATATTGGCAGTTGTTGACTTTATTTTTATTGAAAAATAATGAACATGTACGTTACGTTTTCAGTACATGTACAAAAAAAAATTTTTAGAGGATCACTAAAATTATTGGTGATGTCGACAATTTCCTTTTTTGGAAACAGTCATTGCTGGGCTTGCATGGAAAAAAAAAATACAGTTTGGTTACTAGCTTTGCCTACAAGGCCACAGGTTTTGGAAATTAACTCTTGGGAAAGGTTCTGCGTTAATTAGATGGACGAAACATGTTGCTGTTTATTTTTTTGTATCTGAGAGACATGTGCTTTTGTTTGTTTTTTTTTTCCTGTAAAACCTTGAGTTTGAACTATACTCCCGATTAGTGTATCGGCAGCAGTTAGTATTTACCTTCTTCTTGAGTGCATTGTTTGTGGTGTAAAGTGTTCTATGAGTGCCGTGTGTACGTACATGTTTCTTTGGTAATTTGGGAGTTTTTAGTACCACTTTTACAATACCTGTATGTGCCATACCTGCTGGTATAGCCTGTGGGCACCCAGTTTTTTCTTTTATGGTAATGGTCAGTTTACCTGAAAAAAAAAGTCTTGTAAAAGAGAGAATCTAAGATTAAAAATTGCTAGGGTCCCATGTGCCATTCTTATTGAAAATGGGCGTTAGGATGGACGATAGTACATGGACTGCAACTCCCAAGTTCTACTCTAATTATCCATGCAGTTCTATATCTGATGATGACAGAGAACTGCGACAGCTGCTCTCATATGCGAGCAGACCAAGCACGCATGTGGAGCAGCATCGAGCTCCATAACTACTACCTTTGGTTGGGGAACACCAAAGTTTAATATTCACGCAGATCTGTTATGAAGATTGTCCATCAAGAACTGTCGCCTGATCCGCTTATCTTTCTTCGCCTGGTGTTGCCACTATCTTGTCTTCAGGAGCAAGACTGCAAATATATACGCGGCTTCTGGATGATGTAGAGAATGACTGCACTTCACAACCAATTTACACCACACGTCTTTCAAAGAAACAAGCTCTGAGTGAATGTAGCCCTACCTTGCTTGCACTTCTTGCAGCAATATCAGAAACCTCCATTCAACATCGCCGGCAGTCATGATTGGTTACATCATTGCTAATGCTGTCAGTGGTCAGGATTGGTTACATCATTGCTAATGCTGTCAGTGGTCAGGATTGGTCACATCATTGCTAATGCTGTCAGTGGTCAGGCAAAACGATTCTTCAGCTTGGATTCAGGGTTTTGCTCAACAAGCATCCAAAGGTGATAGACGAGCTGCACGCGTGTGGAGTGACTTATTATGATGAACTCCAGAGGTTCATCCTTCCCTGAATGTTCATTATTCAGTCGAAATAGGACCCATACAATGCTGGGATTTGAAAGTCACTAGTCCCCTGGTTTCCACACGAAGCTAAATGGATCAGGACGATGTCTTCAGTGACAAAGAAAACTCCAAAGGACCAGACTGGAAATTCACGCGCGCTTGGAATCATGTCCTCCAGGAGAGATAATACCTCATTGGAAACTCTTTTCTCATGAACTGGCACGCATCCTACTGCCCCGTTTTTTTTTTTTTTTTTTTTTTTACTACGATGGTGATATACGCACAACCAACAAATCTGTTTTGAAGAACAAGTGGCATGTTGAATATGGAACACGCATTTGTATCCCCCAGATGTGGTCGTCCTGGACGCCTGTGCTGTACTGTGGACAGTGTCCTGGTCTGCTCAGCCTACGAAGGTTTCAGATTTCATAACTGCAGCTGTTGCTACCATTCTTCGTCACGCCGAAACTACCCGCACAGGTTCTTCATGTGGTGTTTGACCGCTAGCACCAAGTCATGCTGTCGTACTGTCCAACAGAAAGGATTCAGCCGCATCTACACCCTCAGTGACGGCACACCACTTCCAAAGCAAGCACTGGTCTTGAACATTGTAGCCAACAAACAGCAAGTGATCCAACTGACTGTAGACAGACTGAGTGCTATGGAACCACTGAAAGAGAAATCATCGTCACTGGGGCCAGATCTGAGCCAGTCTGTCTGGGATCCGGTCCGTTACAGACAGCTATCCATCACGAGCACGCGATGATGGGTATACTACATGATTCAAGAGGCTATATCCGTTCATAAAATATGAGGATTTCATTGAGTCACTGGGTCATGGAAGACCCTGGAAGCACGGTACTGTGCGCCTTGTTGTACTCCCAGTTCTTATAGAACAGGGGAGTACTTTACCATGGGAACGACGAAATGCTGTCTGTGTGTCTGTTTGTGTCAAAATGTGCTCCACTCGCTCCAGACAAAACTTCTGGGCCGATCTTTCTGAAAATTTGTACGTATGTTCATTATGGGTCACGGATGATGCCAGATGTTTTAGTTTACCAGAATAGCCGTTACTAACGGCTATAATGGCCCGAAAACGGTTTGTCTTCGTTATGGAATATCTCAGAAAGTACTTGCGTTCAAGATAAACTGGAACTACGTTTATATGTTTTTGCATCTTGTTTTTTTGTGTCTTCGCTTATGTTTTTGCCTTGCTTTTTTTCTTTCTTTTTTTTTCTTTTCTTGTTGTTGTTGTGTTGTTGTTGTGTGTTGTTGTCGTAATGTTTGTGTTGAACTGGTTGTAAGGAGAGCTGTTCATAGGCGGACATCTGCTTGGATATCCACACGGAATGGAAGGTTGGTAGGGTGAGGGTGGGCATGGCGCGAACCTTCCCGTCAATAAGGGTACTCGACGATACAACATAATAGAAATAACATGCTTTACGTCTAAGTTCTGTATAGACAACTGGCTGAGAGGCTTGTGTCTCATTTACTGTGAGCTGTTTTTTATAACGGCGGGATCGAATAGAAATGTGCCCCCATGCGCTGTTACGTAAGATGAAGAAGTCTGTCAAGGTCTCTACTTGATGTCATATACTACGGGCCGAGTTGCACTCTACGCTTCGTCTCATATCATCGCTCGTCGTCAACCCCTCCGAGAGACACACAGACTTGTGGTGCTTGCTCTGGAAATTCATCAACAATCTCAAAGACGTATCTGCTGCTGAGTCATAGAAACTCGATCGTGTACTCGCCGATTTCTCTCGAATTCGAGACCATGCCCACAGTCTTCTGCAATGTTTATGACTCATTAACTAACAGAGTTTGTCAGAAAACAGTCTAAATGATGAATACATTCATAAACCTCATCCAAGTGGGCAGAAAACATTGGTCTCACCTTCAGATCTACTCCCCGGGCTTACCTCATAGTTGGGGGTAATATGTCTGACAGAGTATCTCTCTCTCCTCTCTCTCATCTCTCCTCTCCGGGGGCTCCTCATCCCTCATCTCTCCACTCTCCACTCGCGTCTCCTCTCCACCCCCCCCCCCCTCTGCCACCTCCCACAATCTCTTCTCCCCGTCCCTCCCGCCACGGCCTCTCCCTCCTCGTTCCCCTCTCCGTCTCAGGTCCCTGGGCTCCTCTCATCGTCTCCCCCCCCCCCCCCCCCCCCCCGAATGGCCGCGCCACCCACTCCTTGCCCCCCCTCCCCGCCTCCCCCGCCCGCCGTCTCCTCCCCTCGTCCCTAAGATGCAAATCTCTGTTTGTGTTGTTCGCATCTCCCCCCACCTCTCTTAGTACTCCCCCCCCCCCCCCCACCTCACCCCCCCCCCCCCTCCTCCCCCCCTCCCTCGTGTCCATGCTCCACTCCTCTCCCTCCCCCATCCCTCTCCTCGTCCGCCCCCCCGTGTGTGTTGAGTGTGGTCCCACTCGTCACTCCCCTCCGTGCCCCTCTCGTGTGTGTGTTCCCCCATCCAATCCCCCTCGTGTGTGTCTCTGTGTGTGTGTGTGCCCCCCCCCCTACTAGAACCCCCCCCTCCCCCCCCCCTGTGTGTGTGCCCCCCCCCCCCCCCCCCACCCCCCCCCCCCCCCCCCCCCCCGCGTCGCATGTCCCCCCTCCACCCCCCCCCCCCCCCCCCCCCCCCCCCCACGGGGGGGGGGAAAGGCTCCCCCC
>JADBJO010027425.1:20000-21338 GCA_016801955.1 Conus betulinus
GCTACGGAGAGCTCATGGTCCTGGGTTCAAACCACTCCTATCGTCCGATGTGTTCTACTTGAAAACATTCTCTTCCCGTCCAACATCAAACGGACTCTTGAATTCGGTTCAGGAAGGTTAGCGAAAGCGGAAGGAGAGCGGCTGGCCTCGCTCCTACCATGCCGAAGCCTCAGGCACAGTGGAGCTCTGACTGTTGGCTACTACCTCTATGGCTATGACACATTAACCTTTCTTTCGTATAATAAATGCCACAATTTTTGATCTGACTTTCAAATATTGTATGTAAACTGCAGTCACCATAACATTGTACATGGTCGCTTGAATGTTTGTCTATTATGAGATACATCACAAGAAAGGGAAGTTTAATTTTGTTCCCGAAACATCCTGGCGTGGAAACAGAAGCTGTTGATTGAACCAAGGCTCTTCAAACAAGAGTCCTTCTTCAAATGAACACTGTTAATGGCTTCACCAAACAGCAGCGTTGTGTAAACAGATGGCTGTGCCGGCTGAGCTGCACTATGGGTTTTTAAGTACGTAGTAGTACTATGTCGATTTAAACGATGTATCTTACTCTGGTGTGAGTGCAGTAATATAATATTATTCCATGTGTAATTTCACTTCCAAGGGCCGTTGGCTTTTGGATGACTTGTTTTTTTTTTCTTTTTCTTTATTTTTTTTTTTTTTTTTTTATGCCTTGTCTTTTTTTTTTTTCTACTCTGTCTCCGCCTCCGGTTTATCTTCACGCCATTCTTGAAGTCCTAATCTTATCACGAAAGACGCTCCCTGCTGGACAATATTTCACAGATAAATGCGGTTGTCCTGTCAAACTGAGCACAAGACCCCCCCCCCCCCCCTCTCTCTCTCTCTCTCTCTCTCCTGACATTTCTGTTCTGGATTTCCCTATTCGTGCATTTCCTTAAGCCATCCTCCTGTTTCTCCTTCCTCTTTCACCCCTAGTGCACCCTCATGTTTTTTTTCCTTCTTTCTTTTTCTTTCTTCTTTCTTTTCTTTCTTTCTTTCTTTCTTTCTTTCTCTTCTTTCCTTTCTTTTCTTTCTTTCTTCCTTCATTCATTTTGATTATACTTCTTTAAATTCCTGGAAGTCATTTCCATTTGCCTACAACTAGCGGGCAAAAGGCGTGTTATCGCATATCTGAAAATTTCAACGGGGTCCTGAAGGAATATACCAGCTCACTATTATCAATAGACCCTTGTCAATTGACACTGAAAACAGAGCTAACCCAGATCTCATCAAGAGAAGAAAAGGAAAAAAGAACACAGAGAACGAACACTAGTTTTTTTTCACAGAGAACCGCGTCAACGAGCCCCAATTTTGTTT
>JADBJO010027426.1:0-5000 GCA_016801955.1 Conus betulinus
GGCGACCAGCAGTCATCTGCCCTCCAAGGAGAAGTCATCCGTCATCTGTGGTCAACATGGCGACCCAGCAGTAATCTTCCTGAAGTTCATCAGCTGGTCAACATGGCGACCAGCAGTCATCTTCCCTGAAGTCATCAGTTGGTCAACATGGCGACCAGCAGTCATCTTCATTAAGTCATCAGTTTTGGTCAACATGGCTGACCCAGCATCAATCTTCTTGGCAGAGGGCTAGTCAACAAAATGTCCAACAATCATCTTCCCTGCTGACGCCTATCGGATGTTAAACAGCGCAACCATCTGCCATTTTCAGCTCAGGCATTTTTTTTTTTTTTTTTTTTTTTTGTTCAGCATCGGGCCCAATCATCATCTTGTTGAAAGCAGTTTTCAGTAGGAGTCATTGTGATAGCCTGTCATCCCCAAATCTAAATGCAAGAGTTCATGATAGTCAATTACAGTATCCATGATCAACCTCGTCAAAAAAAAGAGAAAATTTCAAAATCGTGCCACCCCACACACACACCCCACCACCCCACCCCATTTCTCCCCCTGGTGAACGTCTGTTTTTTGCGCAGTTTTGATATTGGTTATTGTACTACGTCACCTTTACGATACTTATCCACCCTTAATTTAGGTTAACATATGACCAAGAAGAAAAAGAACAATACATTGTGATAATTTGTCGGTTCTACAGTGGACGCCCTTTTCCTTGTCAACTAATATTGATATAAGTATGCATCTTTCTAGTAAATTTCACCATGTAGGTACTTCTCCTTCAGTCCCTAAATGTCACGCAACAGAAGTTGCCAAAGTTACAAGGTTATTACTATCCCCCGGTTTATCATATATGCAAAGATTCTGATAAAGTTTAGTACAGCTATCTATGTACAATGTGGTTTAGATTACACATACGTTAGTTCTCTTTCTTTTTACAAAAGATACAGTTAATGTGTCGGCATCCTTTATAAAATTGAAAGTTTCAAACAATCAAATTTTACATTTTGCATCAGTTTATTACCCTAAGGGCCCTGATGGGCAAAATACTAATTGGTTACGTTCTCTAAACTGTTCTAAAGAAAAGTGGATCGTTGGTGGCGATTTCAATTCTCATGCTCCTTTCTGGGATAAAAGTTGTCAAATAGTTTCTCACCCTGATTTTCTGGAAACTGTTGTGGATTCATCTTTAGTTTTGCTTAACGACGGGAGAACTACGCGCATCCCAGACATATCTCATCATAGAGCATCGGCGCTTGATCTTACCTTTGTTTCACCTGCTTTAGCATTAACAGCAAAGTGGGATACAGCCAATGACCCACTAGGTAGTGACCATGTGCCAATACTTTTATCTTTTAAAGAATCCGTTGGATCTGAAGTTAGTGGTGAAGATGTTATACCTAAATTTAATTACATAAAGGCAGATTGGGAAAACTTTTCAAAATTACCTCACTGAGAAGACTGAGAGTGAAGTTATTTGTGAGGATGTTAACATCTTTTTTGATAACTTTCAGAAAGCAGTTCTTGAGGCTGCTGCTCTAGCTATTCCAAAAAAAGGATCAAAAAGGTGTGAAACATTCTCAGGGAATGTCTGGTGGAATCAGGCTTGCGAGGAGGCTGTTAAAGCAAAAACATTAGCTTATCTTAACTGGCTAAAAGTTAGAAAAGTTCCTGTGCAAGAGATAAAAGATGCAGCTCATAAAGAAATGTGCAGTACAAAAATAAAAGCAAACAGAGTTACAGCGCAAGCAAAAAGACAATACTGGTCACAGTTCTGTCTAAATGAAGTATCTGACTGTAATGGGAAGGTGAAAGAAATGAAATCGGGCATTAAACTCCAGATTACCCAATCAAAAAACAAGCATGACAAAGTCTTAACTGCCTTAATGATGTCACCAATGTAGCTCTATCATCAGTTTTTTCAGTTGTTTTGGGTTTTTTTTTTTTTACTGGATTTAACCTTTTTCCAGCATTTGATCATTTTTTTCAGGTTCTGACTTTTTTTGATACATACCCAGTTTGATAGCATGAGAAGACCAAACGTGGCCCACTGTGCTTTAACAATAAAAACTATTAAACTATAAACAGAAATTAGAAAGACTAACCATGCTACGTTACAAATTCTGAGCCCAGAAATGGGGGGAAAAGTAGAGAGATGTGACAACACTACATTTCAGCAGCTCTGCCCAAGAAAGTGAAAAAGTGACAGCAGTGTGTTACATGTCCTGAGGGTAAATAGCATTGAAATGAATTGGGCAGTCGGGTGTGATGATGCATCATACATCACTGAAGACTGAACAAACACAACAGAAGGCCAAACCATGAGGCCCATGGAATTCAGGAGACAGTACAGAAGTAAAAATAAATAGCGTACATATACATACTTATTTTACATATATACAAATGAAATCTGTGGAAATTGCCTGTGTGGATGGAATTTCATACTAAACTGGCATCACGGATGCTAAGTCTATCCAGGAAAACGCTGTCTTCTTTCCAAGTTCCCTAATACAACACATGTACCTGCACATCAGTGCCGTCAGTACTGCAAGCTGTGATTATGACTTATTTTTTCTGTCTGTGTTGACACTGTATCCCTATGCCTCTCTTCACGGTGGTGTTGCCTGTAATGTTCACACCTTTCAGTTTGACAGCTGCCTGTTTATAATCTGTGTTGTTTTTTTTGTGTTTTTATGTTGAGTTATTGGAATACTTAATTCAGTTCTCTAAAAAAAAGAAATCACACACACACACCACAACACACACACACACACACACACACACACACACACATCGACACACAAATTCCTAATCTGCACAAACTCCCAGTTTCCAATCTTTCCCATGATTCCTGAATCACGCATACATCTGCAATCGGGAGCGAAAGGCTTAAAGTAGTATTTGTGATTCTGCTTTACTGTATTCTGGTTGACATTTTGAAAAAATAAATAAATCACAATCTTTGAAACTCCAAAGCCAATAAAGGGCACATGGATAACTTGATCAGATATGCATATCATACAATGATAGTTGCAAGGTAACGATCAAAACTGAATATTAGCACACAAAAACTAAACACAGATCTGTGCAAATATCTGTTGTGTGCACACACACACATTTACATAAACACAAACACTCATGCACACATGCATATGCAAACATACATATGCTATCAAAGTGACTAATGTTTGAAGTGTAAATATTCTTGTAAAAAAATAAACAAACTTATGTACATTCACGTGCAGTGTACACACACATGCACGCACACACATACTTGCAAAGAGACACAAATAAATATACAGGTAGAAAATAGACATGCACTTGCACACGTACACACACACATACGCATCTGCAAACACACACATGCTTTCCCGAAGGATTCAGTAATTGTGCACATAAATCAACACTTGTCAGCACCCTTGTAATTCCATGGGCTAAGAGATCATCAAAGACCAGTCAAACCACTTCCAAAGCAGTTATGCAACAAGAGTTTGTTGGTGTGATAATATATGTAGAAAGACTTGTGGCAGAGACTGAAAGTCATTTCTTGCGCAGGGCAATTTTGTTCCTCATGAGAGATTTTGCACCATACGCTGAGCCTGCTGCATCTGGATCTCCCCTTCCCCAGTCTCATAGCAGTCATGGCAGAGGCTCAGGCATTGGTGCTCCTCCCATCAAAGCATTAAGCGCAAGTGGCGCTCTTTTTTTTAGTGGTGGCGCTGCTGCAGCTTTTGACCTGTTTTTTTTCCCTTTAGCCTTTCCTTTACCTCGTTTTAGAGCTGGTTTTCACTTTAAACCATGGAGCAGGCGGAGGTTCTGATGCTTTGACCAATTTCCAATCTCATGGCCACCAATATCGGTGCAGGTGGACAAGGCAACAGCTTCTGCGGAGGGGATGCGGGCTGCAAGGCTGTTTTGTTCATTTGTGCAGCTTCTTGCTGCGAGCGCCAAATGGCTCAGTCTGTCCATCACCTGGTGGCTCAGGTAGTCGTGGGAGACATTCTCCTCCCCCTGCTGCTGCACTTCCTGCATCCACCAGCTGGTTCACCTGTTGGGACACACACACTGTGACTGGTAACACCAGGAGCAAAAGACGACGAGACAGCTAGCACTTTCTGACATCACCAGCTGGTTCACAACTGTTGGGACACACACATCGTGAGGTAACACCAGGAGCAAAGACGACGGGACAGCTAGCACCACTTTCTGCATCACCAGCTGGTTACCTGTTGGGACACACACATCTGTGAGGTAACACCAGAGGCAAAGACGGACAGGACAGCTAGAACCTTCAGCATCACCACTGGTTCACGTGTTTGGACACACACACTGTGAGGTAACACCAGGAGCAAAGAATACGACTATACGCTACGGTCTAGCACTCGCGATGCCTGGGAGGTAACACATATTTGTTCTATATCTCCTGGAGCAAAACATGGGACGTTTAGCTGACTTTCACGTGTGTAGTCTTTCAGATCTGCTTGGAATGTTTCATTTTTCTGATATCACGTTGACAGGTCTCGTTGGATTTGTCTTATTTCTAAATACTGACCATTCCTAATGTAAATGATTTTCAAATTCATTATGGGTGATTTCATTTTAGTTTTTACATTTTTTTTTACACACCAAAACCTTGTTGATGATAGAATGTATTTGACATCAGTTTAAATGGAAAAAGTACTTGTCACATGAATGCCCTGTAAAACTTAGTACGGCTGATACTTTTTCTTACACTCCTATAACATTCACAATTGCATGTTTCTTATGTCGATTCTCAGTTAACCCCCACAACTCTGTGTTGCTTTCAATCAGGATAAATTCCTGTATCCTAAACCAGTTGTGTCTGAAAAAAAGTTCTGTGCATTTTTGTAGAGATCCTTTGCTCATTTCATAGACTAAGTGTCTTGTTCAAGCGCTGGCCTTGAAGCGGGGTTGCGCTTTTCAATATGAAGTTGATTAATGGTTGAGGTAGGAATATTTTGAAGCATGACAATCTGACTTCCAGGTCT
>JADBJO010027426.1:10000-15171 GCA_016801955.1 Conus betulinus
TTGTCCACCTCCATCCATAAGTCTGGCAATCTCAAGTTCCACTAGCTGTGTTTCACAGGACCTGTTTTCTCCGAAAGCCATGCGGTTTTTATTCAGTGTGTGTGTGTGTGTGTGTGTGTGTGTGTGTGTGTGTGGTGTGTGCGTGCACGTGTGCATGCGTCTGTGCATGTGTGTGTGTGTGTGAATTCTCTCTCTCTCTCTCCTCTCTCTCTCACGCATTGATCTATACAAAACAAGCCTAGCTTACTCTGGACCATATGTCTGGAACTCACTTCCACCGAATCTACAAAATATAAATACTTTAAAACTTTTCAAGGAACATTTGCATAAACATTTTATGTCTCAGTAATTTAATTATTCGATTACAATGAATAGCGCCCATTCGCAAAGTCTTCTGTGAACCATACTTTGAATAAATCGTCTAAACATAAAACCTACTCGTTAAAATCGCTCATCCCCACTCCCACTCTGTCTACCATCCCTTTTTCTCCTCCCCCTACCTACCATTCTCTCTCTTCCCCACCCTCCTCTGACCTCTCTCTCTGTAGTTTTGTTTGTTTGTTGTTTGTAAGTTTCCTTCTGTTTTACCATCCCCCCATCTCATTAGTACTTTTATGAATAGTTTGCTTATCATTGTAGAATTAGATTACAATGTTGCTATGTTGAATTGTCAGTATGAATGATATGTGTTGAAAGCATCATTTATGTTTAGAATCTTGACAGATAGTATGCCATGTTAAATCAATGCGCTTTTTTTCCAAGATCGAACAGCTTTTTCTGGCTCGAGGAAATTCCTTCTTCCCTACCCACCCATCGATCTATATACAAAACAGCCTAGCTTACTCTGGACCATATGTGTGGAACTCACTTCCACCGAATCTACAAAACATGAATACTTTAAAACTTTTCAAGGAACATTTGCATAAACATTTCATGTCTCAGTAATTAAATTATTCAATTACCATGATTAGTGCCCATTCGCAAAGTCTTCTGAGAACCGTACGTTGAATAAATCATCTAAACATAAAACCTACTCCGTTAAAATTGGTCTCCCCACTCCTACTCGTCTACCATCCCTTTTCTCCTCCCCCTACCTACCATCTTCCCCCCCATCCCCCTCCTCTCTTCCCCACCCTCCTCTGACCTCTCTCTCTGTAGTTTTATTGTTTTTGTAAGTTTCCTTCTGTTTTACCATCCCCCATCTCATTAGTGCTTTTATGAACAGTTTGCTTATCATTGTAGAATTAAATTGTCAGTATGAATGATATGTGCTGAATAATGTATGCGTGCCAAGGACAGATTGTAAAACTAGGCTTTGGCCTAAAATCTCCGTCCTTGTGTATTAAAGATCATCAATCAATCAATCAATCAATCTCTCTGTGTGGAGTTTTGTATTGAAGTCATTACTGTTGTGTTCTTAACTGGTGGCAAAGTTGGCTGAGGATTTGGGGGAACTCGCTGTGGCAGCCGAAATAATCCGATGGCTGTTTTGTGCGTGCATGTTAGACCTAACCGAGTTTTTGATTTTCCAAGGGTCTAGATACTTAGCGCTTTCGTCGTTATGCAAGGGGAGGGAATTCGACAGTAGTGAACAGTGTGTGTGTGTGTGTGTGTGTGTGTGAAATTACTCAGATTGAAACTGGGCAAAAGAAAAAGAAAAAGAAAAAAAAAAACGCACAAAAAATACCCACCGACCAAGAGAAATCTCACCTGTTGCTCGGCGAAATCGTCCCGAGCGAACTGCTTGACGAAAATAGTTGAGTTGTTTTTACGCCTCGCAGCGAAAGCTTTTTTCGGGACATGTCTTTCATTGGGTTCACGGTAGTCTCTGAAAACTGCATGACGACTGAGGCTGTGTGTATAAATATAGAAATCGGTAATGACGTCAGGGTGTATTTTCCGGTTCACTAGCAATTCGCTTCACGACTGAGGCAGTGTGTATAAATCTATAGAAATCGTAATCGAAATAACATAGCATAACATAGCATAGCATAGCATATGCATAGCAGCATGCATAGCATAGCATGGTAGTAGAAAGAAGCAACTCGTGGAGAGCGTGGCAGCACAGAGTCCTCAGAAGAGAAGCCCCCTTCAAGCGAGTGTTTTCGGCCCTTATCTCCTGACACTCTAGGGGGGTTGGGCCACACCCTGTTCATGACTCCGGATGTCCCTCTGCTGCTATTTTTTTTTTTTTTTGTTTCTTTTTTTTTTTCCCCATCTTGGGATGAGCCATGACTGGATTCGAACCCATGCCCTTCTGGACATGCTCATTTCCATTTAATGACTTGCACACTAACCACTGAGCCACAGGGACACCTGATATTTGTAGGAAAGTTAAGCCTTATGAAGACTATTCCATTTTGACTATGATAAATAAAGACTTAAGCGAGTTAAAGACCTGGTGGTATAAAGACGAGATAACACATAGAAGGGACATGTAAAGACAGTTCTGGCTAAAATTGCTTAATTAAGCAATTGTCCCTACAAACCTGAACCTGAACCTGAACCAGAGTCATGTGGGTTTTTCTGCCCTGACTGGCTCCTACCCAGAATTGAGTTTGCTGCAGACTCAGTTGGGAAGACTGGGACCACACAGTCGAGTTTCATCCACTTAATGGATTTGTTTCTGAGAGTGTTGCTCAAATTTCCAGACCAACACTGCAGGTGCCTGTATCTCTCGGGCCTGGTTGATGCCGGGATATCATGAAAGGATGCGTAGAGTCAGCCCTGTCATGTAGTCTCAGACCAAAATGGAAATCCGTAGCATCATCTTAATCATCCTCATTCTCATCGATCAGCATAAAAAAAAAGTCTCAATTCTGTGGCCCTTCATGCCGTGTTCTCATGGTGACCTCAATTCCGATGCCCTCTCCACGTCTGTGGCCTTGGTTTGGTTCCTTCGGTATCGGCGAGTCCATGGTGGCTGTCGTTGGACGGACGTGGTGGTGCCCTCCGGAGGGAGAGCTCACTCACCCCGGCTCTGCGACTAAGCAATTATTGTCGTCAGTAGGAGGTTTAGTAGGTGGTGTCCTGTGTATGTTAGATCAGAACAGGCGCCACTGAACACCACCGAAGTGACTTGGCAGCAGTGCAGTGTCTCCTCCGGTGGTTGTCTCTTGACAACTTGACATTGACTGTTCCCATGGATTGCCGGTGTCGGGGCTGCAGTGGGGCCAACTGTGCTGTGACTGTGGACGGGGTTTCGGAATGAGCGGCGTGGGTGCACTGCCTCTGAGGTGGCGCAGAGGTTGGGACAGCAAAAAAAAAAAAAAAAAAAAACAACAACAAAAAAAACAAAAAAAAAAACCCAACTCCACAGTTTCAACTAAGACTACTACTACTACTACTACTACTAGATTTTGTTGGTCATTGTGCTGGTCTCAGTATTTGCACTGAATTTGCCCAAGCAATGAATTTGACTGAAGCTGCAGTCAACCTGGTTGTAGCTGAATATCATGACCACTACTACGTCGACTACAATGCTACCACTACTACTACTACTTTAACATTTTCGTTTTTTTTTTTTTTTTTTCTTATTCTAGGGCTCAATTGTGCGATTTTTCTAAACCTGGGAATGAGACTGACAGGCGTACGATAGTCATTTGCAATGAATTTGACTGATCAACAGCCAGTCAAATTGGTTGCAGCTGAAATTCATGACTACTATTATTACAACAACAACTATTACTACTACTACTACTATTTTTTGTTGGTCATTGTGCTGGCTCAGTATTTGCATTGAATTTGCCCAAGCAATGAATTTGACTGAAGCTGCAGTCAAATTGGTTGCAGCTGAATAGCATGACCACTACTACGTCAACTACAACGCTACCACTACTACTGCTTTAACATTTCATTTTCTTTTTTTATTTTTTTCTCTCATTCTAGGGTTCCATTGTGTGATTTTCTAAACCTGGAATGAAAACTGACAGGCGTACGATAGTCATTTGCAACGAATTTGACTGATCAACAGCCAGTCAAATTGGTTGCAGCTGAAAATCATGATTACTTCTGTTACAACAACTACTACTAGTACTCCTCCTCCTCCTCCTACCACCACTACTACTTCCAGTTTTTACACCCTAAAGTGCAAAGCACACACACACACACACACACACACACACACACACACACACACACACACACGTGCGCGTGCACATGTGCACACACACACACACACACACTTTGCTTAAGAGAGCAGGTTTCAAATCTACTGATTTAGCATGCGTGCGTGCATGTGTGCGCTTGCGTTTGTGTCTGTCATGCAAATGTATATGCATGCACTGTATGTGTGTGATGTGCAATCTTACAGCATACAGCACCCTGAAGAAATAGATTGCAAGGTTGTGGTGGGTTGTATGTGTGTGTGTTGTGTGTGGGGGTTTGTATGTGTGTGTGTGGTGTGTATGTGTGTGTGTGTGTGTGTGTGTTGGTGTGTTTTGGTATGTTGTTGTGTTGTATTTGTAGGTGTGTGTGTGTGTGTGTGTGTTGTATGTGTTATGTGTGTGTGTGTGTGTGTTTATGTGTGTGTGTGTGTATGTGGTGTGTGTGTGTTGTGGTGTGTGTGTGTGTATGTGTGTGTGTTTGTGTTTGTATGTGTCTTTGTGTGTGTGTGTGTGGGTAATGTTTGTGTGTATGTGTGTGGTGTTATGGTGTGTGTGTGTGTGTGGTGTGTGTGTGTGTGTGTGTGTGTATGTGTTGTGTGTGTTTGTGTGTGGTGGTATTTGTGTGTGGTGTGGTGTGTGTGTGGGTATGTGTAATGTGTGTGGTGTGTGTGTTGTGTGTGTGATGGGTGGTGTTTTGTGTGTGTGGTGTGTATTGTATGTTGTGTGGTGTGTGTGTGTGTGTGTGTATGTGTATGTGTGTGTGTGTTTGGGTATGTTATGTGGTGTGTAGTGGGTGTGTAGGTGTAGGGTGTGTGGTGTTGTGTATGTGTATGTGTGTGGTGTTGTGTGTGTGTATGTGTATGTGTTTGTGTGGGTGTATGTGTCTTTGTGGTGTGGATGTGTTGTGTATAGGTGTGTGTTCGTGTGTTGTTGTCTGTCTGTGTGTGTTATGTGTGGTGTGTGGGTGTGTGTTTAGTTGTGTTTTTGTTGTGTGTAATGTGTGGGTGTGTATTTGTGTTTGTGTGTATTTTTGGTGTCTAAGTGTCTGTGTGTGTGTGTGTGTGG
>JADBJO010027427.1:5000-21336 GCA_016801955.1 Conus betulinus
GTGTTCATCCGACCTACGTGTAACCAGCAAACGACCCGCATGCGTGAAACGAAAGAAGATTCGTGTGCATTATGTGTTAGCTTGACCAGATGAAGGATGGAGGGGAAGCAATGGACACTGTTTATAGCTTACCGATGGAAGGATAGTCCTGTCAACAGTAATAAAGAGGACGATAGAACCATTAGAGTGGTAGAGTTATGGGGAGTATGAGAATGAGGGAACCGTCTGTACAGATCTTTTTCTTTATGGATTGAAATGTGAGTGGGATTAAGGTCTAATCTGAGCACACGCTAATGCATGTGGAACATTTTCGAAACCATTTTGAACTGTTGATCTTAGCCAAACTTTGATGAACAATTGGGTCTATTACAGATAAAATAGCGGTGAGCTTTTTATCAAACCAGCGCAGTTGCTAGTCACAGAAAATCACAGAAATATGAACGGAGTTCAGGAAGTTTCCGGAAGTATTAGTGAGGAGGAAATTATAAAAAGGTACTTAAATAGAAAAAAAAAGGACAGGAAACAGAAAAATGATTCGTTTATTAAAAAGAAAAATAGAAGAAAATTCGGGGAAAACATCGAAGGGAGAAAATGTCGAGTAAAAAATCAAATAACCAGCAGGATGTTATCACTGTAAAATAACTGAAGCGATCACTTTCAATGATTTTGTGTATATGAGATTCATGACCCACATGGTTTAGAAAAACGAAAAAGGACCAAGACCATGATGACAAACCCTAAGGTCGTCCTATAATAACCAGACAAGACCTAGTACTTCTAGATGTGAGTAAATCAAAAAATAATAAATTAGCACACGGGCCGATAATCGTATAGTGGGAAATATCTCTAAATTCTGGTGGCCATATCGTTGAGTCCTTGTATAATATTTATTGTATAATATATTCGCTTGACAGAGGCGGGGTTTCCTTTTTTTTTTTGATCGGAGAAATTTGTATTTTTTAATTACCTCTGTATGGATGATGAGAAAGGTGTTGTATCTCGTATATCGTAAGCTGTAAATTACATTGTGCTGCTATAGATAACAAACTGAAAGAATGCATCGAATATTAAACATTGCAAAAGAATATCGAACAGGATTTAAGAGAACAAAAAAAAAAAAAAAAAAAAAAAAAAAAACTTTCTACTGTAGATCACATGTTTACTTTATCAGCTGCTGTTTAAGAACCAGTTTTCATGAATGAAACCGTACATACATGTGACTTTAATTTAATTAATGATTTGAAAGTGTCTTTGACACGCTTTCAGAAAAAACAATTTGTGGCCGGTGCAAGTGAAGAATGTATTAAGGGTAAGTTATATCGCTGCGTGAGAAACAGTTGTAAGGGAAGCGAAAGGACAACGTAAAGATGTGGGGTACATTTATAGCAACTGTGCTCGGGATGTTCAAGCAGGGAATTATTGCAGCCCACTTCTATTTCTCCTTTTATGAAATGAACTTGCTTTCGAAGCTGTCCAATAGTGGCAGGTGTGTGTCAGCTGTACAGATGGATGAATTGTTCATTCTGCTCCTTTACCGACGGATGTCGTGCTTTGTCTAAAACAGCTGTGGGTCTCCAGACGCAGAGTTTAGGTTGCTTTTTTTAAACGTTTTATGTACAATAGGATCTACGCGCATTATTGTTTGCAGGAAAGGGGGGATGGGGGATTGCTTACACGTTCGCGAAAGTCGGGGATATGTGATGATTTAGGATGGCTGTAAAAAAAAAATAGTGCGACCTCAGAGACCAATATTGAAACTTAAGAGCCCATTTTTCTTTAGAAGGCTCCAGTATCTGGTTCATTGTTGTGTGAGTTGATTTGGTATCAAAAGCAACAAAGCTGTTTTCTATTCACATTTTTTAGAGAAAGGGGGGGGGGGGGGGGTTCTAAGGAAATTTAGCAAATATTTTCACGAAATACATGTTATGAGGTGTTTGATTTGATATGAGCAGAAGAATTTTGTAGCGATGGTGGGAGGGAAAGTGTTTTACTTGTTGATACGCGTTTGATTCATTGTTGTAAACGCCTCTCAATGGTCGGATGGCGAAACGCTCAAATAATACAAAAAACAACAAAAACGGTTAGGAAAGATTTTGTGTCAAATATAAACGTAATTAAATGAACGAAATCCAGACTAACCCTTTACAAAAATCTGTGTAATTTCATTTGATTCAGCTGTAGGGGGAACTGGTCAGGGATTTCAAAGGCCATCCACTAGTTGCAAATGTTGGTGCAAGTCATTGGTGGTGTTGGGTGTAAGGCTAGTTTGTAATTTAAAACAGCGTACCATTCATTTTTGGAGGGAAGCGGCAAGGGAAAGAAGGGAGGGAAAGAGAGGGAAAAGAAGGAACAGTCGAAGTTCACATCGGTAGTAGATTCTGGTCTATAACATAATAAATCTTAAATAATGTGTCAGCGAACCGCCAGAGAAACGTGGCAACAACGAGGACAGTCAGGACAACCCACAGCCCGCGCGTTTCGTTTGGTTTCGACGCTTGTGTGTGCAGAGCAAGAAAGAAGGCGTTGAATGAAAAACGAGGCTATGTTTTTGGAAAGGGACAAATAATGTGCGAATTATTTCAACGCCTTCTTTCTTGCGCTGAAACACAGAAGCGATCAAAGCTAAGCTGCATTTTCGTTATTGTTCATGTTGGGTTACCATGAAGAAGAAGACCTAAGAGGTCGTCAGCGAAACGCGTTGTGGTTGTCTTGTGACTCGTTTGTCCACGTTTTCTCTGGGCAGTTCGCGTGACAATTTATATTTAAAATTGTTTAGATATTCCGCCTGCAGTCGTTTCACTTTGAAACTAGATCTACATAATAATATGTGTAAATCTAAAATTGCATCGAAACCATATTTGAAAACTGACATTTTCTCCGAAGATGGAGTATGGCTGCCTTAATGGCGGGATTTAAAAAAAACGGGTCATACACACAACCTCCACTGCCTGTCTATACCAGGCAGTGTCCGCAGGAGTATCAGCCTGCGTACGCAGAAAGAAAAAGAAGAGAAAGAAAATGAAATTATAATGCGTTGGCTTGTAAAATTCAAATGCGGTGTTTCCAATTTTGTTCGAATAGATTTAAATACAATGTAGAGCCGTTGTATCACTCATGTAAACCAAAGTAGTAAAGATGAAGTGTCTGCCGTTGGTTATGTAGTACCAGCTTGCAAGAATTGCGCAATGATTTAATATTACCTCTTTAATTTACACCCATTCAAGTGCGCATGATTATTTTCGTCAAGAAATCAGATATTCCGAAAGTGTTGCCAGTTTTCCTGTTTTTTTTTTTTTACTGTAAATGTAGCCCGGCATCGATGGCGTCTTAGGTTATACGACAAAAATGATTGTACTACTCGATCGCAGAAAGAAATTGTGCAAACCTCTTCACAAGGGGGCTGTGGGACCTAACTTTGAGAAAAAGATCTCTCTCTCTCTCTCTCATTCTCTCTCTCCTCTCTCTCTGGCACCCTTACCCCACACTGCCCTTCGCTCCTGAGTCTTCTCTCTCTGATCGGTCTGTATGGCTGGGCTGGCTGGGCTGTCTGTGTGTCTGTCTCTCTCTCTCTCTGTCCTCGCTTCTATTTTTTTTTCTAAATTTAATTTCGTACTGTATTGTAGTTCTAGTCACTTTTTGTATGTTTCCTTTGTTACCTCATCTTATTTTATGTCGTTGACCCACTCAGGGCGAGGACTGGATGTAAAAAGCACCAATCAGTGCTTATCTATTATCTATCTATTCTAAATTTAATTCCGTACTGCTATTGTCGTTTCTAGTCACCTTTTTGCATGCTTCCTTTGTTACCTCATCTTATTTTATGTTGTTGACAATACTCAGGGCGAGGACTGGGATGTAAAAAAAGACAATCAGTGCTTATCTATTATCCTCCGTAAATAAAGAATTTTCCTCTCGCTCTCTCTCTCTCTCTCTCTGCTCTCTCTCTCTCTCTCTCTCTATCTCAGTGTTAAAATCATGCCCTTTATTACATCTACTTACATGGCGAAATTGCACCTGCCAGTTTTCCTGTCCGGCTACCTGCCCTTCCAGGTGCATGTCGCCGCCTTTGTTCCTCAGGTTTGCCAATCACTGGTCATTAATAATTTAGGGATCGTGACTACTCTGTACTCAGTCCCGCCCGCGTTCCTACTGTTTCCCACACCACTGCCCTATTTTTCTTTCCATGAATCCGGAGTTTCCCTCAGTAGCCAGTCTCGTCGTCTGTATGTCTGTCTGGTCCGTCTTCCTGGTGTGTGAAACAACGCGTGACTTGATTACACAGGCTCGCTGAATTATGATCGCGGTACAATCGTTTAGCTGCTGCTTTTAAGAAGAGAGCTGACTTGCTAACAGTTTATTATTGATAGTAGTGTTGTCAGCGAGGGTGTGGACTTTTTGCCCCCCGCTTTTGTCGGTTGACTGTCCCCACACCCCCGTAGCCTAGCTTAACAGCTTATGGGTGGGTGGAATTTTTTCATTGTTGGCTGATACATTTCAAACGTCTATACATTTCAAACGTTAGAACGAAGAGTAGAGTCTAGGGACGCGCACCTACAGTTTTGTCGCTGACGTGCTATTCTCAACAGTTGAAGAGGAAGCAGGCTTTCTCTATGTTGACTGCCTGATAAGATCTCAAACAGTAGAATAGTATTTCCGAATTCGAGGTTTTTACCATTGATACTAATGTAACATCGGGCGAGAAATAAACTTCATGAGATTTTTCTTTTTTCAGCTACAGTTGTAACGACTGGGTCGAAGAACGTGCCAAATACTACTGTAACAACAAACAAAACATTCTACTTCAACATTTTATTCAGTTTGAAACATCTCGTCGCAGTGAAAGCAGCCAATCAGTGGATGCGAATCGGTATAAGCTGAAGATAGAAAGAAAAGTGGAAAAAAGAAAAAGAGGACCAAGACAAGAGAAGAGGTAGGATTGAGAAGAGTTGTTGAGAGGGAAAATCTATTATAGCAAAAACTATTTAATAATAATGAATAATTATAAACCTTTTCCACTAAACAGACCCCTTATACTCATCAACGGGCGGACTTTCAACACACAAGAACTTGCATTCCCTGGTGGCTTTGGAATGCGAAGGAGGATCAACTCGAATCTGCTCCGTCATAGAGAAGCTGGAGAAGCTTCCCGACTTCTGGCTTTGTATTCTGTCACAGCATGCGTTAACGGCTTCGGGTATGCATTTCAGACGTGTTGTTTTGTGTTGTTGTTGTGGGTGGTGGTGGTGGGTGGTGGTTGGTTGTGTGGTGCCGTTGTTGTTGTTTTCCCGTGGGGGAACAAATATGGAGTGTTGTGTGTGTGGTGTGTGTGTGTGTGTGTGTGTGGGTGTTGTGTGGTGTGTGGTGGTGTTGGGTCCCCTCCTCTCTTTGCGTGTGAGAGGAGGACCTCTCGCTCGTCTCTCTCTCTCTCCTCTCTCGCCGTCGCCTCTCTCTCTCTCTCATCTCTTCTGTTATCTTGATTGTGTTCTGCTTTGTTTTGTTGTGGTTTTGCTTTGTTTTGTTGGGGTGCTTTGTGTTGTTTTTTGTTGTTTGTGTTGCAGTATCGTGTCAAGCTTTCTGGTTTGGTCCTCCTTTTGGTCTCCGCCTCCTTCTGTTGTATTGTATCTCTCTCTCTCTCTCTCGGGTCTCTCTCTCTCGCTCTCTCTCCTCATCCATTCTCTCCATCTCTCTCTCCTCTTGATTTTATTTTATTTTTTTTTTACTATTTTCTTCAAAGGGGTAGAGGCCTGGGTTCATCTCACTTAATCTTTCCTTCCCTTTTGTCATCTCTTTCTCCGACCCTCCCATCACAGATTAGCCTCTGCATTAAAGCGCGTACTCTCGTGCGGTAAACTGGTATTGGTCAACTCCTGTCAAGATTTACTTCCTTAGTATTATATATCTCATTCCTAGTACCATTCCTTCTTCGTCGAGTCTTTTTTGCGTTCATTTCATTACGGTCTTCAATCGGTCTATAATTTTCCTTTTGGAATTTCCTTCCAATGATTACGCCACCCCCACCCCCACCAACCCCTTTCCCTTCTATGTTTACGTTTCATTTCCTTTTTTTTGGATTAATCTAATTTCGCTCTCGTCTTTGCTTAATACTGGCCGTCCTGCGTCATTTTTACCTCTTTTCATTCAGTCCTCCCTTCTTCTACTCAGTTTTTGCTCGTCATTTTATGTTGCTTTCGTAGGGGCCTTTCCGTATGCCTTTGCTTCGGTCCATTGGCCATTATTTCCTTCTTACTATCTTCCGTCATGAAATGGATCAAGTCGTTCCCTCCTCGTTTCTTGATGTCGAACTCCTCCCCTTTTCTCTTTTGTCATTCCTCCTTCCTTCGCGTCACACTTCCCTTCACCCCAGCCCCACCCCCACCCTCCACCTCCGCCGTTCTGACATTCACTTCTGATTTTCTGTATTCTGCTGTTCTTATTCGTATTTGCTTCTTTCCTTCATACCATTTTTTCAAAACGCGAAACAGCTTCCTTTTGTTCCCCTTCATTCCTCCTCCCTTCATTCACTCACCCCCCCCCCCCCCCCCCATCCTCATTTCTCCATTTAATATTCAGTCTCCTTCTTTTCTTCATTACCGATCATGCATGTACACCTCGGTAATCACTACATTCTTCTTCCTTCATTCCTTCCCCGATGCACTCCTTCTCGTGCCTCCGCTCATTACACCCCCCACCACACCTTCCGTATTCAATCTTGATTCGTGCCCAGTCTTTATTGGCTGAACTGACTTCCTACCTCCTTATTCATTCTTTGCCCCTCTTCATTCCTTTTTTTTTTCTTCGTACTTTTTTTCCCCTGTTCTACTTCCTTTTTGTCCCTTCCTTCTCAAATTACTTAGTCTGTATGTTTCCCTTATTGCTTCATTCTTTCATTCGATCCTCAAAACATGCTAAATAAATTTCCATCCATATAATAACAACAAATACAAACAATAATGTTGAGGTGACAATAATAAAATAATAATAATAATATTATTATTATTGATTATGGGGGGTTAATGATGAGGTAATAATAATTAGTAAAGTGTAAAAATGATAACCATTGTTGTATTAGTATTAGACCATTTCTCCTTCCCTCCGTACTTCATTCCATTCTGTCTCTTCCTCGACCCATGCAGTCTCTTTCTTGCTGCCCGTGACCTCAGCCAATCAGACTTGAATTGTATAGAGAACCCCTGTGCTATGTTGTCTAATTCTTTTGTATCTGCCTGAAGAAGACCCTGAGAGGTCGAAAACGCGTCGTTGTTCTGTCTTGTGATTCGTTTTTCCACGGTTGTTTTTTTTTTTTTTTGTTTTTTTTTTTTTTTTTTTTTTTTTTGAGTCCAGTTCTTATAGAACAGGGAGTACTTTTACACTAGGAACGAAGAAATGCCTGGTCTGGCTGTCTGTCTGTCTGTTCCGTGGTCAAAAAGGTGTTCCACTCGCTCCAGACAAAATTTCTGGGCCGACTCTTTCTGAAAATTTGTAGGTGTGTTCATTATGGTCACGGATGATGACCCCATGTTTAATTTCACTAACGGTGTAACGGCCCAAAAGGGTTTTTCTTCTTTAGGCGAAATACTTTGACGCATGTTTGCATTGTGACTAAATACGGTTATGACGCGCAGTTTTGATTGTGAACGTTTTTTTTTGTTTTTTTTTTTTTTTTTGTTGTTTGTTTGTTTTTTTTAGGAACATAAACTGGGAGTCACGTTTATAAGCTTTGCATTTTGGGTTTGTTGTGTTGTTGGTTGTTTTTGGTTTGTTTTGTTTTGCGGTTTGCTAACATCTATTTAAGATACAACCTTATGGTATTAGAGAAGCAAATTACTTGATCGACCATAAGTCTCTGGGCCCTGATCGGGAGCCTTGTCGTCCTCTGTTCACATTTCCGGCAATCACGAACATGTTGGAAAATGAATTCGTTGCGTTGCTGCCAAGCAACCACTTTGGGGCCTATGTTGTGTTGTGTGTGTGTGGGGTGGTGTGTGTTGTGTTGTGTGTGTGGTGTGTGGGTGTGTGGTGTGGTGGCTTTTGTTTGTTGTTTTTGGTTTTGTTTTTTTTATCACCTTCCAAATTTGAGTGAGATTTAGCTATATCTTTACTAGCGCCCGTGTGTCATCTAAACCTGGAACCCGCATTGTCGTCACTAGGTCAGAGCCAAATGATCTCAGGACTGGTTGGGGGCAAAGTCCGAGGGGGAGGGCGAGTGGAGATCTACTATAACAATGTGTGTGGCACGGTGTGCGCCGACAGTGGCACGACGCGACAGCCAGGTCGTCTGCCGCAAGCTGGGGCTTTCCTTCGTATTTGAGTTGTCTCAGCAGTGGTAGGCATCGTTTGCCTCATCATTGTATCGTATATGATGTCTTCATTGTAGTAATCAACGTTTCATCGTCAAATCACACGTTTAACTGTCTGTCGTTTATGCAAGCTGACAGACAAAATGAGGCGTGCCTGTGAAAAAACACTCAAACCAATCGCGCTCGCTCCTCTCTCGCTCTATCTCTCTGTTGTGTGGTCGTTTGTGGTGTTGTGGGCAGTGGGTGTGAGTGTATGTGTGGTTGTGTGAGTGTGTATGTATGGTGTGTGTGTAAGGGGTAAAGTGTGCTGTTGGTGTGTGTGTGTTGACGATGAGTGTGCGGAGTGGGTATGCGGGTGTCGGTGTGTGTGTGTTGTGTGTGTGTGTGTGTGGAGTCGTGGTGTGGTGCTCGGCACCCGCAAGGCGCGAGTGCGCTTCGCGCTGCGCGCATCTGATGGGATATGATAAGATTCGCGCGTGGGTGGGTGTGTGTGTTTGTGGTGTGTGGTGTGTGCGCGGCTTGGTCGGGCGGCGCGCGCTGGCGCCGCAACGTGAGTATGTTCTCGTGCGTCGTGTGGAGGGTATGTGTCATGGGTGTGGGTTTGTTGTTTGTCGAGTGGTGTGTGTGTGTTTGTTTTGTTGGGTTGTTGAGAGAGGGGAGGGAAAGAGAGGAGAGAGGAAGAGTGTGGGTAGATGAGGAGGAGGGGTTTTGAGGAAGACAGGGATAGGAGAGGGAGGGAGAGGCGAGAGAGAGGGAAAGGTGAGGGGGAGAGAGATTGAGGAGGAGAGAAGAGAGAGCGAGAGAGATGAGTGAGCCATAGGATCTGAGAGAGTGGAGAGAGAGAGGGAGATTAGTATGGAGTGGAGAGAGGAGGAGGATGAGGAGGAGAGGAGATGAGAGGGAACGATGGGGAGACGAGAAGGGGGTGGAGGAGAGAACGGGGGAGACTTAGAGAGGAATCTACAGACGCAAAAAAGACCCAAATGTGTCGGGTACAACCATTTGTTACATAATTACTTATAACACACACACACACACATCCCACACACACAAGCACACAACACACACAAATCACAGAGGAACGCAAACCACACCACACAAGCTACAAACACACACAAAAAACAAACACCACACACACACACACACACAACACACATACTAATTATCTTGTGATGGGCAAGGGAACCTCGGATTTATTTTTGCTGGGGTCCCCCCTTCCCACGTGGGAATCTTGGGCAATGGAATCGCTCTCTGCAGATCTGCCAAAAAATGGAGCAAGCCAAAAACTGAAATGAGAGCACAGCAACTTTCGTCCCTTGACTTTTTACAAGAGTGTATCAAGGGTTTTTTTTAAAGAGTGGTTGGGAACTTTTTTTTTAGAAACAACCGAACATCCATATTGGGCGAGGGTTAATGCTCGAAATAGCCCAATTATCAGCTTTGATCAGGGGGTGAAAGGCATCAGTGGGTAAAACCTGATGGTTCGTGTGTATGGGATCAGGACAGCAAGGTGTGTGTCAGTATTATCGACTAAAACGCGAATCCTGCCAAGCATTCAGAACTAGAAATATAGTGCAGGAAAACCAAAATGGAGAAGTGGGTGGTATAGTAAGCAAAACGGGGAGAGACAAACGTTTTGGTGGTGGTGGAATCGTCTTAAGGAAGAACCCTCAAATAATACTGATCAGGGGGGATAGGCAAGTGAAAGGGGGAAGTGTGGTTGTTTTTTGAGATTGCTGTTGCTTTCAAAGTCACAGGTGTGGGGGTAATATGTATAGTCCTGTTAGACATTTAAGGAATGGGAGAAGGTAGTTAGTATTCCAGAGTGTGCCGCGCATCTCCACAACCCGATGCTTACACACAGATCGCGCTAGCGGAGCCGCGCTTCTCTCCGCTGCGCTTCTGCGCGAGTCGCTTAGCTCGCTTCGCTCTAGCGCGCTCTCGCGGCTCTCTATTTCTTCGCGATCTCTCTTCTAATTATCCACACACAGTTGTATAAAAAAAGACGTAAGTAAAAAATGATCAGATACTATTACGTACTACTAGCTACTACTACGAACTACACACAACACTCACACACACACAACACAAACACACCATCACTCAGCACACACACAACACACACACACACAAAACAATCACTCAACAACACACACACAACCACACATCACAATCACAACACACCCGCACACACTACTGACTGAAACATTACTGTCAGAGAATTAACTAGTGTTTTGTTTGTACTCCTTGAACGCAACACAACACACACAATCCAGCATTCACACAAAACACACACACAAAACACAATCACTCCGCACACACTCTTCTCGCTCTCTCTCCTCTCTCTCTCTCTCTTCTCTCTATCGCTCTCTCTTCTCTTATGGAAGAAAGCGCTGACGTTCTTGCCTCCAGAACAATGCCCGGGCCTACGGCAGTGCACACTTCGGTCAGGGAGCCCCAGCGTTCCATCGGCTGGACACTGGCTGTCACAGGAGGAGGCCTCCTCTCAGCCAGTGCTCCAAGAACGCCTCGGCAGCCACAACTGTGGCCACTACGAGGACGCTGGGGTGTCCGCAACGCTCGTCCGGGCACTTTCACTGGTCAGTCGGTCGGTCGGGTCGGTCGGTGGTGCTGGGGGATGGGTTTGAGCTGGTGCTTGAGAGAGAGGGGGTGGAGGGGAGGGGAGAGAGAGAGAGGAGGGGGGAGGCGAGAGAGAGAGAGAGAGAGAAGAGAGGAGGGAGAGAGAGGAGAGAGAGAGACGAGAGAGAGAGAGAGAGAGAGAGAGAGAGAGAAGAGAGAATGTGTGTGTAGTAGTTAGTACTTCTCAGTTCAGTTTTACGTCTGTTCACAAATGTTGATATCAGAGAGAGAGAGAGAGAGAGAGAGAGAGAGAGAGAGAGAAGAGAGCACTTCAGTTTTACGTCTGTTCACAAAATGTGAGGTTAGAGAGAGAGCAGGCGCGAGGAGAAGAGAGAGACAGAAAGAGAGAGGGTGGGGAGAGAGAGAGAGGAGTGAGAGAGAGAGATAGTGAAAGAAAGAGAGAGAGAGGGAGAGGGAGAAAAAAGAATGTTGTGTAGTGTACTTCAGTTTTACGTTCTGTTCACAAATTGATATTAGAGAGAGAGAGAGAGAGAGAGAGAGGAGAGAGAGAGAGCGGAGAGAGAGAGAGAGAGAGCAATGCGTAAATGTCTGTGACTATTACGTGTATACATAATGTGTTTATCTAAGTGCATATAAACGTCCCTCTAACATCCCTACAACATACCTGCAAATAATCTTAAAGTAAACGCTTAACTGGACTACAAATTAAAGAAAAAAACAACATTGAACAAACTTTAAATCTGTGAAAAAGACATCACCCAAAGACATGCCTGATAATGGTGGTAAATGAGCTTGAAGAGATAAACAGTCAAACAGCAGACGCTTGCTGGTTATTCTTCGTTCTCCACAAATACATTTTTGCTTCGTTTGTATATTTAGTTTTTAAAGGCATCAAGTTTTTTAATTCATAGAATATTGAAATGAAATTTCTGTATTGGTACATGTTTTTCACTGGTAAATGAGGGGGGAATGCTGTTTACATGTTCATAATTAATTAAATGAGCAATTTTTTTCTGCCACACCAAGGAACGTATTTTTGTAGTGTTTTCTGAATCGCTCCAGACGGTTTGCTTTAATAATGATTGACTTCAGGCAAAGAAAAGGATATATTCAATACCGTGGCGCACTTTTCGTTTCTGGCTCATCTCTTTGCGCATCTATCAGCTAGCTCATTACCCCAAATACTACAACGTGATGGAATCCAAAGTGTGTGGTGATGTGTGGTGTTGGTGTGTGTGTGTGTGTGTGTGTGTGTGTGTGTGTGTGTGCGTGCGTGCGTGCGTGCGTGAATGCGTGTGTGTGTGTGTGTGCGCGCGAAGCGCGCGCCGCAGATGCGCAACCCGCGAATGTATCAGAGATGGAAAAAAGGAATGAAGGATAAGGAGAGGGGGTTCCGTGCTTCAGGCATCCCCTGTCCTTCCTCCTCACACAGAAACAAAGTGGCGGAAGGGGAGGGGGGGGGGGGGGGGGGGGGGGTGTCGAGGGCGAGTGTGGAGGGGGCGGAAGACAGCGACTTTCTCCAGTGAATTTCTAAGGAGGAAAGAAATAACAACAGCAACACAAAAAAATTGTTTTCCCCAATCATGATAAGTGCCCGTCATGGGAACGATGTGTTGATTATGGTTCTTCCCCATCATCCCCACCAAAAACGCTGAAAGATACTTGATGATAACAATGAAATTAATGCTGTTGACCGACGATTAGGATGATAATGACCGACTGATGAGGGCAACGATGATGATGATGATGATGATGATGATGATGATGATGATGATGATGATGATGAGAGATGATGATGACGACGACGTCGTCGACGACGATGACGACGACGACGAGACGAGGCTGCTGCTGCTGCTGTTGATGATGATGATGATGATGATGATGATGATGATGACGATGACGATGACGATGATGATGATGATGGTGATAGGTTCTAAACTACAACAACGGTGATCCAGATGACATGCAACGAACAAGATAAACATTTATATCTATGACGATTAATAAATGGAGGAGGGCGGTGATGACAATAATGATCACGATAATGATGACAATAAAGATAACACACCGTGACGATGGCACGATGATGACGATGACGACGACGACGACGATGATGATGAAGATGATGAAGATGATGATGATGATGATGGATGATGATGATTGATGATTGATGATGATGATGACGCTGGCGTTGACGATGATGATGTTGACGTTGACGATGACAATGATGATACTGAGGTTGACAATGACGTTGACGACGACGGACGACGACGACGACGACGACGATGATGATGATGATGATGATGATGATGATGATGAGATGATACATCTGATGATGATGAGATGATGAGACAGGTTTACGGCTGATGAACGGAGGTGAGGAATGGAGGGGGAGGGTGGAGGTGGAGAAGAACGGGGAGTGGGGGGACGTGGTGTGTGACCAGGCGTGGGAACGACACGGACGCTTACGTCGTCTGCAACCAGCTGGGCTTCGAACGCGTGAGTTCGTCTGGCCAGCAATTACGTCCCTTCATAATTTTTTTTTAGGTAGCTGTCAGGTTTTTCTCCCTTGTACATCTGTCCGTCTCATAGGCCCTCAAGTTATCTGTTGTTGGTTGTTGCCGATCAGCTGTTGTTGTTTGTTATTGTTGTCGGTATTCTTCTTCGCGTCTTTCCGTCCTTGATCTGCACTTCACACACACACCACACACACACGCACGCACGACGCACGCACGCACGCACGCACGCACGCACGCACGCACACACCACACACACACACCACACACAAACACACACAGGCACGCCACACACGCACGCACGCACACAGGCACGCACGAACGCACGTTCCCCATGCACAAAAAACAAGCAGTGCCAACACACACACACACACACACACACCACACACACACACACACCCCACACACACACACACATGCGCGCGCACGGTGACAAAAATATACAGACAGACAGTCAGAGACGGACAGATAGACAGGGACAGACAAAACGAGACAGAAACAGAGAGACAGAGATACGCAGAGACAGACAGACACAGACAGACAGGACGAAGACAGAGAGACAGGATTTGGGAATGAGGACAGGAAACAAGAAGAAAAATACCGTTCTGTCGGCTGCTTCTGTCGGTGGAAAAAGCATTCACAGCATTTTGAATTCAAAAAGAAAAAAAAAATGTTAATGTGGAGACTAGTGATGGGGGGGGGGGAGGGGAACTGCTCAAGTGGACTGGAAAAAAAAAGAACTCAAGATTTAAAAAGAAATAATAATAAAATGAAAAAGAAAAAGAAGAGGACACCACACACACACACACACACACAACACACACACACACACCCACACACACACACACACACACACACACACACTAACGCCTAATAATGGCAACCACAACGTTCATGACTCCTCTAACGACTAATTTTAAAAAGGAAATCCGCCAGATAACATGGCAAACAAAATGACAAGACAAAACACGACGCGTTTCGACCTCTTAGGTCTCTTTTAGGCGAGGACAAAATGACCTTCAGGAGAATGAAACGAAGAACGAGCAAGCAGTCACATTCTTCTCAAAATCGGCAACACAGATGGACGTTCAATTTCCGCCTGCAGTCGAGGGGTACACACATGCCACAATTAGGATTGGCATTAAGACGCTATAAGTATTAATCTGTGTCAGCGTTATGAGGCCTGGCAAAAATTTGAGTCAGCATTAAATGTTAAACTGCTACCACAGATCAAGCCCAACTCTTGCACCAATTAATTTCCTTTTTTTTTTTTTTTTTGTTTGGTTTTGGCTTTTTGTATGTGGGTGTGTGGTGTGTTGGTGTGTGTGTGTGGGTGTGTGGGGGGAGGGGATTTGTACGTTTTTTTTTTTTTTTTTATTTTGTTGTTGTGTTGTTTTGGGGGAGGGGGAATCTTCAACCATACAATCCTCAATTTTCAAAATACATGACTTATCCTACGCTGACAACACATTTCATGGCATTTCGGGGGCATTCACCTCGTGACCCCTATCTTTCCTGCGCGCCAGCTTCAAGAGCACAAAGTCTCTCACATTCTTTCTATTTTAATTCTGTCTGCTTGGAACCACCTGCCTTGTGCTCTGATCTGGGCCATATGAAAGAAAATGGAGGAGAATAAACGTTTCAGACACTACTAAAAATAAATTTTAAAAAATTCTCAAAACAGCCCAATTGCGCCAGTCCTATAAATACTCGCCTCCTTTAAGCAAGACCACGGCTCATACATTTTTGGTGTGCAGGCCTCACCTCACTTTAAACTAACTCTGCGACGACTCTTCTTCCTGAACAGCACGGAAGACCCGGGCCCTGAGCGGGCCTACTTCAGGCCAGGGGACGGGGGCCGTCCTACCTTACCAGGGCCCTTGCTGGGGCTCTGCAGCAGCAGTTTATGGGACTGCTCCCACGACACGATCCTACTTCACGCCACTACAACCGGGGACGAAACCCGGGTGTACTGCGGAGGTCAGTGATTCTTGCTGTCTGTCTTTCTGTTCCCCTGTCTGTCTTTCTGTCTCTGTCTGTCTGTCGTCTGTCTGTCTGTCCTCTCTCTCTCTCTCTCTCCTCCGTCCCATCCTTCCGGACCAAATCATCTCCTCGCCGTCTCTCTCTCTCTCTTCTCAGCATCTGCAACGGTCTTTTTCATTGTCCTAAATGTTGTTTATATGCTTCCTAAAGAAGACCAAGACGTCGAAACGCGTCGCGTGTTTTGTCTTGTATTTGTTTGTCCCTTTCGTCCGGCGGGAGATTAATTCTGTTTTCTTTTTAAGGTTTGTCAGTTTGATAAATATTCCATTTCTCCTGAATACTTACTTGCCTCTACTCTCATGTCTTAGACTTTCTGACGTGAATTTTTTGACATTTTTCATCAGTGTCCTTACATCCCCACCTAAAGCCCTTCAACCTTTCTCGGCATTTGTACGTCTTCTGTCCCCATAATATAGCTGTAAGGTCAGAACCCATGACCTGCCCTCTAAACCCCCCAACCCCGAACCCCAACCCCCACGCCCCACCTTCCCCTCCTCAAGGTTTTCGCCACGGTAGTTATAGTTTTAACCACTCCCTGTGGATCTCATTTTCAACTGGGTGTGGAAAATTGTTACTACCAGTCTTGAGGGTTTGTCCCTGATGAATTTTATTCCCCGGAAGTGGAGTTTTTTTTCAATGTGCGCCTGGCCTTAATGGCGGGATAAAACAAACAAAAAACAAAAAAAAAAAACGGTCATACACACAAAACTCCACTCCCTCTGTTGGTAGATGTAATTAAAACTTGCCTGTCCTATACACGTGAGTTTCTCCGCCGGAGTACAGACTGCGTACGCACAGCGAAGCGAGAGAGATAGAGAGAGAGAGAGAGAGAGAGGAGAGATTGAAACGGTGGTTGTGGGGGGAGGGGTTGGGCGGGGG
>JADBJO010027428.1:0-10000 GCA_016801955.1 Conus betulinus
AAAGCAACAGTGCTATAGGATGATGATCATTGTCATAACTTCAATAATATGGTGGCATTAGTATAATAATACTGGTTGGGAGGAAGGAAATGGAAAGATCAATGGACTGATGGATGATGACCCCATTGTCATAAGGTGAGATAATGTGTGCCATTGATATGATAATGTTGCCTCGGAACAAATGGAAATGATTAATGACTGTTGGACAATGATCATTGTCATAACTGAAATAAAGTGGTGGCATTGATACGATAATGACTGTTGGATAATGATCATTGTCATAAGTGAAAAATAAGTGTTGGCATTGATATGATAATGACTGTTGGATAATGATCATTGTCATAAGTGATGAAATAAGTGTTGGCGTTGATATGATAACGACTGTTGCATTAATGATCATTGTCATAAGTGAAATAAAAGTGTTGGCATTGATATGATAACGACTGTTGCATAATGATCATTGTCATAAGTGAAATAAAGTGTGGCATTGATATGATAATGACTGTTGCATAATGATCATTGTCATAAGTGAAATAAAGTGTTGGCATTGATATGATAATGATTGTTGCATAATGATCATTGTCATAAGTGAAATAAAGTGTTGGCATTGATATGATAATGACTGTTGCATAATGATCATTGTCATAAGTGAAATAAAGTGTTGGCATTGATATGATAATGACTGTTGCATAATGATCATTGTCATAAGTGAAATAAAGTGCTGGCATTGATATGATAATGACTGTTGGATAATGATCATTGTCATAAGTGAAATAAAGTGCTGGCATTGATATGATAATGACTGTTGCATAATGATCATTGTCATAAGAGAAATAAAGTGCTGGCATTGATATGATAATGCCGGAAGGGAGAAAATGGAAATGGTCAATGACTGTTGGGTGATGATCATTCTAACGTCATTGACCATCTCCTTGAATTAGGACAATAAAATGAAATTGACCGAAACCAGATGTAATTGTTAGTGGATAATTCTCTAATCAAGTTTTACTGTTGTTGAGATGGTGTACAAGATAAACGGATTGCACACGCAGTGGAGATTCCTGACAAACGTTTCTTGAATTTTGGATAATTAAATGGAAAAAAAAAAAAAAAACTCTGCCAAAACAAACAAGTACTCCAAACGAAAAAGAAGAAGAAGGCTTGTTCATCTTTGTCTCCTTTCTAGAGCATAGAAGATACAATTATATCTAACCAGTTCCAGCAGATTGTATTTGTTAATTTTGATTGCACACATACATACGCGCACCTTTTCAATTCAGGGTATGACCCAGAAAAGCTCCCAGTTTTTACTTTAGATGGGATTAAAATAAAGCATGTTAAATCTGTCAATTCCTAGGTATAATCTTAACTTCTAAACTGTCATGGAACCAGCATATTGACCACATATTAAGCACGGAAAAGTTTAAACTTTCTTAAGATTATAAACAAGCAACCATGGGGCCAAGATGCTTCGACTTTAATACCTCTATCAACCGCTCTTGTGCGATCTAGGTTAACCTATGCTCAGGAAGTATTTTTCAGCGCACCACAACATCTGTTAAATAAATTGCAGAGCATTGATTGCAAGGCTTACAAACTCGCTCTTGGTGTTCCCATACATACATCCAACTTAGGAACATACAATGAGATTGGAGTGCTACCTCTCAGCGAGGTTCGAAAAGTAGCTGCGTCGAAGTTCGTTCTGAAGAGTTTTACACAGAAAAAATTTCTGTGCAAAAGAAGTTTGTTTAAATTCTGAAAAAGATTTTGGAAAACGAGCTAGAGGAATACAATCTACAAAATCGATCTACTCGTATACTTCTAACCTTATCAGAGATTCCAACATAAATAGAAATGAAATCGCTGTTAAACCATCCTTTTCACCAGTACCAAGATGGGAACAAACAAAAGGCCTCCTTTGATACGATTCATTCAGATTTGTCAAAAAAAGATTCACCCAACACATACTAAAAATTTCCGTATGCTTACACCCTGAAAATCAGTACAAGAACCACCTAAAAAATTTTCACAGACGGCTCAGTGCTAGAAGACAGTAGGACAGGGGGCAGCTTTTGTAATACCTGACTTAAACGTGGAGAAAATGTACCATCTTGGCAGAAATTTTTCGATTTTCAGTGCCGAGCTAGCCGCCATCCTAATGTCCTTAAATTATATTCTTTATTTCCATCTAAATGTCAGTCACGTACTAGTATGTGCTGATTCTAGATCTGCTCTTGAAGCAATCCGGTCTTCAAATTCAAAATCCGTTTGGAGATAATAACAGAAATAAATCATGTTATACATCTTTTATCCGATAAAGGCACATCAGTTAGTTTTTTGCTGGGTCCCCTCTCATTGTGGCATTTCAGCAAATGAGAGAGTCGATCAGGCTGCAAGAAAAGCAGCTCGAAATGTTGAGGGTTCAATTCCCCTTAATATTCCTTTGGATTTAACAGAATGCAATATTCTTCTAAAAACAAAACATCGGATGAAAGCTTCAGAAACTTGATAATGAACTCAGATACTCAGTATTATCAGAGTTGTGTTAAATTTTGGTGGCAAAATCAACTCGAAAGCCTCGTCAAACAATCACCTGCTTCTCTGTCTAGAGAGATTAGAAGTTTACTGCACAGAATGCGGTTAAATTCCCTTCGTACAAAGTTCTGTAAAAACATTAGATGTATGTGTGGAGAAACACTCGGAGTAGGACATCTATTAATCAATTGTCCAAGAGCAAGGGAATTATATCGTAAGTCGGGCGTTTGTAGTTTATCTGACGGATCCAGTCCGTCATCTGTGTCCAAGATTTTGAATGACTACTCTTTTCTTTCCTCAGTTTGTAAATGTTTGTTACACAGCCCAGTGGGCATTGTTAATTACTTAACATTACTTACAGTACTCTTGCTCCTATGCTACACTCAGTTTGAAGCGTACTTGTCTAATTCCGGTTAAATTGACACATTTACATACAAGCGCGCACGCACACACACACGTCCGCGCGCGCGCGCGCACACACACACACACACACACACACACACACACACACACACACACACGCACGCACGCACGCACGCACGCACGCACACACACACACACACACACACACACACACACACACACACACGCACACACACACACACACACACACACACACACACACACACACACACACACACACACACACACACACACACACATCCACACTTTGTCCCTGTATCTGGCCATCTCCAGTATCAACTCATATCATAAGAAAATGTTATTCATACCACACATTTTCAAGAAACAACCACACAGTTAATACGCACATCCCATATACTTCAACACATCGTCTGATATCACTTTTAGTGGAACTGACGTTAAACTTAAAGAAACTGAAGAAACTGAACACACACACACACACACACACACACACACACACACACACACACACACACACACACACACACAGGTGAAGTGGAAAAAGAGATCAGCACTTTTTTGCTTGAGAGAGCACACGTTTCTTCTTTGATAAGTTGTGCTCGAATCAAGCAGTATTTTTCCCCAAACAAAATCTATAAATCTATAACACACACACACACACACACACACACACACACACACACACACACACACACATTTATAGCCATATTTCACTTCGTGTAATATCACCAATTATGGTGAACACATGTCAAATAAAAGATTCATTTATTCATTCATTCATGGTAAATTTCACTTACCTGCCGACAGAAAGGCGACAGATGCACCTGTGATACCAACGATGCGGGAATTCCACAAGTGATTATCCAGGTCCGAAGCTACTATACCCGCTTCCTTTGCCAGCGCAGCCGCCATTTCTTTAAGATTTTCCCTGTCTGCCATTTTGACCGTTGAAGCCAATGACAGCGGCAGTGAATGTGTCGATGTTACGCTTTCATTCGTTTCTTACACCAAGCAGTTTCTGAAAAAAACTCATATGTTGTTCACAGTGTCGCCTCGAGAGCTATTTTTATCTTCACTTTTACGTCACTGGGAAAGTGTGTGTATGTGTGTGTGTGTGTGTGTGTGTGTGTGTGTGTGTGTGTGTGTGTGTGTGTGTGTGTGTGTGTGTGTGTGTGTGCGTGCGTGTGTGTGCGAGTGTGTGCGTGTGCGCGTGTTCTCACACGCGCGCGAATCCACATACGTTCACACACAGACACACACACACACACACACACACACACACACACACACACACACACACATCGGTGCGACATGACGATGACCTTCCACACAATGCAAAACAGGTTCGTGAAATGTCCTCAGAGAGGACGTGTCTTTTTCCGATGTCAATAACAAAAAGCAATAGAGGAAAAAGGCACAGAGAAATACTTTCTAGACCTCATCTGTTATGGCTTTTTGTGCAGTGTATTAAACACTCTGTTCTCTGCGTTTATTTGTATTTTTGCGGTTTTCATTAACGCTGTAGTCTGCCTTCGTCCTTAAATTACCTCCTAGAAAGCGAGTTTTGGGGCGTATCATTCTAGAAAGAAGGCATTCTGGAGTGCCACGCTGTGTAGAACATACCTCAATGACTTGGAAAGCGAAAGAGGCAAGGTAGCGAAGAGATCTGCGTAAGGTGTGGCTTCATCTGGCAGATACGTATGGGTCAATCCCATCCAAGATGACTCAGCTACTTCTCGACATGTACCATGTGACTCCCCCCCACCCCCTCTCGCCCCTCCCAATTCAGAGAAAAGCTGAAAAAGTATCCCGTGTCTTCTCAATGAGATCCTCCACAAACGAAGAGACAACAGACTGGATCAGAGTGGAAGCTGGCGTAGCGGTGAACTGTGTCATTTCTCCAGTGCTGTCTGCGATGGCAGTTAGGATTCTTTTGAAGGCAGCAATCAGCAGCACAGGTTCAGAAGACCTTGGAAGGGGATACCCCCCCCCCCCCCCCCCCCCCCTGCTTGAAAGCCGACATGGATGACACAACACTCCTTTCAACCAGCAGACACCAAACCCACGACATGCTGAAGCAGTCCGACGAGTCATCCTCTCATCCAGGATGATTTTCCCACAAATGAAACTGCCAAGCCTGCCCCTGTGGAAAGGAACTGCCAAGCCTGCCACTGTGGAAAGGAACTGCCAAGCCTGCCCCTGTGGAAAAGAACTGCCAAGCCTGCCCCTGTGGAAAGGAACTGCCAAGCCTGCCCCTGTGGAAAGGCACTGCCAAGCCCGCCCCTGTGGAAAGGAACTGCCAAGCCTGCCCCTGTGGAAAGGAGCTGCCAATCCTGCCCCTGTGGAAAGGAGCTGCCAAGCCTGCCACTGTGGAAAGGAACTGCCAAGCCTGCCCCTGTGGAAAGGAGCTGCCAAGCCTGCCACTGTGGAAAGGAACTGCCAAGCCTGCCCCTGTGGGAAAGGCACTGCCAAGCCTGCCCCTTGGAAAGGAGCTAGCTGCCAATCCTGCCCCTATGGAAAGGCACTGCCAATCCTGCCCCTGTGGAAAGGCACTGCCAAGCCTGCCCCTGTGGAAAGGCACTGCCAAGCCTGCCCCTGTGGAAAGGCACTGCCAAGCCTGCCCCTGTGGGAAGGAGCTAGCTGCCAAGCCTGCCCCTGTGGAAAGGAACTGCCAATCCTGCCCCTGTGGAAAGGCACTGCCAATCCTGCCCCTGTGGAAGGCACTGCCAATCCTGCCCTGTGGAAAGGCACTGCCAAGCCTGCCCCTGTGGAAAGGCACTGCCCAAGCCTGCCCCTGTGGAAAGGAACTGCCAAACCTGCCCCTGTGGAAAGGAACTGCCAAGCCTGCCCCAGTGGAAAGGAACTGCCAAGCCTGCCCCTGTGGAAAGGAACTGCCAAGCCTGCCCCAGTGGAAAGGAACTGCCAAGCCTGCCCCTGTGGAAAGGAACTGCCAAGCCTGCCCCTGTGGAAAGGCACTGCCAAGCCTGCCCCTGTGGAGAGGAACTGCCAAGCCTGCCCCTGTGGAAGGAACTGCCAAGCCTGCCCCCTGGAAAGGGACTGCCAAGCCTGCCCCTGTGGAAAGGAACTGCCAAGCCTGCCCCTGTGGAAAGGCACTGCCAAGCCTGCCCCTGTGGAAAGGCACTGCCAAGCTGCCCCTGTGTGGAGAGGAACTGCCAAGCCTGCCCCTGTGGAGAGGAACTGCCAAGCCTGCCCCTGTGGAGAGGAACTGCCAAGCCTGCCCCTGTGGAGAGGAACTGCCAAGCCTGCCCCTGTGGAGACTGCCAACTGCCCAAGGAACTGCCAAGCCTGCCCCTGTGGAGAGGAACTGCCAAGCCTGCCCCTGTGGAGAGGAACTGCCAAGCCTGCCCCTGTGGAGAGGAACTGCCAAGCCTGCCCCTGTGGAGAGGAAAGGCGGCTGAGACATTCAACCTTCACTGCAGCCAGCCTGTGGAGAGGAAAGGGGCTGAGACATTCACCTTCACTGCAGCCAGCCGGGCCTTCCTCACAGTGAGACAGACACTAACCAGGGTCTCGAACAGGGATCACTCCCTGAAAGATGACAACGAGGAAACAGCACTAAGCCAGTGGCAGAAGAAAAGCCTGAAGGACATAGACTAGCATGGCCTTCCTGCCTACACACAGTGGAATCAATGGAGTCCACAGATACACATGCAAATGGTGCGGTGTCCCACCTGGCCAGACTGACCTGGTTTTCTTCTGAGGCCTGAACTATCTCTGACACCCATCGTCGTATGAAAAGCAAGGTCGCTAACTCTCAGGCGACAAGGTTGTGAGATCAGTCCAATCCAGGCTGATATCCAGCAGAAAACGGGAAACTCGGGAGTCCTTGAATGTCTCCGGATTACAAGTAACAGGACACGCACAAGCCAGCAGTCAGTGACTGGCTTCAACAGAAATGAGGCGATGGTCAGAAAGCAGTGGGGAAGTGAAGAGAGGTGTGGATACACAGGAGTTGAAGACGGAGGACAGTGTCAACTGAACCAGGAAACCAGGGCCAGGAAGAGCAGTCAGTACTCTTCTGCTGATGTTTCAACTGACATGAACTGACATGGAACGTAACGCGTGTCTCCTCTCACGATCTGCTTCATCCCTAGGTCTGTATAGGACCTGCCGACCTCCAGTGCCTGCATAGTGAAATGTATAGGACCTGCCGACCTCCAGTGTTTACATCGTGAAATGCGGAAAAGCTGATGACCGCGAATTCTCTCTGCCAGAATGAACAGACAGTGGAACATGTGCAGAGCCCATGGACAGCAGCGCTACTCAAGGAAGATACAGGAGACGCTCAAAGAGATGCATGTGATTGGAAATTAAAAGAAAAACCAGCTGGAGAAAAGGGAGTGGACAAGTATCTGAATAAACGATAGACTGATGTGACAAATAGAGAGAGAGAGAGAGAGAGAGAGAGAGAGAGAGAGAGAGAGAGAGAGAGAGAGAGAGAGAGAGAGAGAGTAGTAAGAGGGGAAAGGAAGATAGCTGAAAGTTTTGTGTGAGGTAAATGATGGGAGGTATGGTGGTATGTCTGTGTTGGTAGAGGATATTGTGGTTAATATTGCAGTGTGGATAGGTACATGCTACTTTAGGGTATTGATGCTATGAGGGTGGAAGGAAGGAGATGGGTTTACATACTACCAGGGAGGGGGGGGGGGGGGGGCATACTAAACCAACACAGAATATTACTCTCTATCCTTTTATTTTAAAATACGTTATTGTATCTACGTTGTACTACTATTAATTCTCTATGGTAATACTGGCAATGGGATTAGTGATAATAGGACATACTGATCATAACTATAATGGTAAAAATTGATGCTGAGAGTAATAAGAACAACAATGACATCAGTATTATTGTAATGATGTAATGATGGTGATGATGAAGACAGTAATGTTAATAGTAATATGATGATGATAGTAATGATAGTAAAATGGTATTAAGTAATAATGGTAATAGTATTATTAGGTGGAAATGAGTTGAAATGCTCAATGAATAATACGATAATGACGATGATAATGATAGTGGTAATGATAAGCAGTTATGCAAGCAAAAGTAGCAGCGGCCAGATAGGGATGGGATAGATGAATGATAAAAGAAAGAAGAGAGAGAGAGAGAGAGAGAGAGAGAGAGAGAGAGAGAGTGTGTGTGTGTGTGTGTGTGTGTGTGTGTGTGTGTGTGTGTGTGTGTGTGTGTGTTCCTTTTGTTGATCACCCCCACCCCTACCAACATCACTAAACCTATCATTACTGGGGGAGGCAGGGGGAAGGAGGGGGTGAATAGATTGATGTAGCAAGTGGAGAGACTTAGAGAGTGTAGGGAAAGGGAAAAGGAAGCAGCTGCTGTACTTATGTCTCAGGTAAACAGTGAGAGGTATGGTAGTATGTGTGTGTAGGTGGAGGATATTGCAGGTTGGTGCTGCAGAGATGGAATAGTACATACTACTTTTGGATGTTGATGCCATGAGGATGGAGGGTGCCAAGTTTGGCAATAAATGAGATTCCTGCATAAGGCGCTTCCAGTTGTCACTCTGTGATTGCCAAAGTGCCAGGACTTTGACATGGTTGATGTTATATGGCTGAAGTTTAGAGCGACTGGTTTGGGCCGATGGTGGCAGATGTTGGCCAGATGTCATCAGATGCGTGTCTCAAGTATGTGAGATGTCTCACCTACATAGATCTTACCACACAGCTGGCAGTGGATGGCGTACACAATGTTGTGGCTCTGACTGGAGAAAATGCGTTTAATAGTGAATGAGCCTTTAGGGCCATGTAGGATGGTGTCTGGTTTGGTGACAGGGCAGATTTTGCAGTTGGGTTTTGAGCAGGAGAAAGACCCTGCTGGCTTAGGTGTGGAGATTTTGTTCAGCTTAGAGCAGATGGGCAGAGTGTAAGGATGGCAGGTGGTGGGTGTGTCTGTCTCTTTGGGAGGCTTAGTTTCCACAGCAGATGTTCTGGATTTAGCTGCAGTGTGGCTGAGAGCATCGTTAATGACGGCACTGGGATAGCCACGTTTGGTGAAAAACTCAGACATTTTGGCTGCTTGTACAGTGAAATCTTCTTCGCTGGAGTAGAGTCTGCGTAGGCAAATGCTGTCTTTAGTGGACTGATGGAGGAAAGATGGGTAGTCCAGGTACGAGTGCGCATCAGTAGGTATATATGCATGATGCATGTAGGTATGCACGCATGTATGTATGTATTTATGTATCTATGCATGCATGTATGTACGTATGTGTATATGTATTTAATGTATGCATGCATGTAGGTATGCATGTGTGTATGTGTGTATGTATGTATGTATGTGTATGCATGTAGGTATGCAAGCATGTATGTATGTATTTATGTATGAAAATATGCATGTACGTACGCATTTTTTATATATATATGTATGCATGTATGTGTAGTGGGAGAAGTGGGTTGACACTTGCGAGTGCATGTGTGTCTGTCTATCTAAGTTTTGTGTGTCTGCGAGTGTGTTTCAAAGTCAAAGTCAAGATTTTATTTTGAAATGATATATTGAATAACCATAATCTGTTTTCTTTTCTACATCAAGCCGTCCGCAATAACAGAACAAAGTCGATGATAAGAAAATGAAAATAAACCTAGTGCGAGGTAAACACACACAAATCATATCACATACCAAAGTAAAATCCTAGATACTGTACTATATACCATGATGAAATCCTATACATCGTACTATATAAACTTTGATAAAAAAAAAAAAAAAAAACACATACCATGTTATATATCATCGTATTTTCTTGCCTACCATAATATATAGCAAGGTGAAATCAAACAAACCGTCCTTCACACCACCATCGAGTCCTACATACCATTCTTTTAAACCATGGTAACATCCTACATACCATTCTTTTAAACCATGGTAACATCCTTCATACCATTCTTTAAACCATGGTAACATCCCACATACCATTCTTTTAAACCATGGTAGCATCCTACATACCATTCTTTTAAACCATGGTAACATCCTTCATACCATTCTTTTAAACCATGGTAACATTCTACATACCATTCTTTTAAACCATGGTAACATCCTTCATACCATTCT
>JADBJO010027428.1:15000-21334 GCA_016801955.1 Conus betulinus
CATTTAGAACGCACCCCTATTGGAAAATACTTATAACATTTTTATTAACTTTATTTTGCGGGGGAGGAGAAAGAAGGGGGGTGGTGGGTGGATAATACATGGTGGGGATGGGGGGAGGTCGGGGGAAGCAAAGGATTTTTTTTTTTTTTTAACTATTTTCATGCGTTTTGACTTTAATTGATGATTAGTTAGTTGCTGGTTTTAAGTATTTTGTTTTATGTTAATCTTTACTTATGACTTATGTAAAGATATTCACACACACATCCACAACTATCACACACACACACACACACACACACACACACACACACACACACACACACACACACACACACACACACACACACACACACACACTCACACACATTGCACGCGCACCCATACATATACACATGCACACATTGTGTGCACATTCGCAATTACTTCCATACACATTCACTTTTTTTTTTTTTTTTTTTTCGTCTAATATCACGAATAGTGGATAGACGTTAAATGAAAGACACACACACACACACACACACACACACACACACACACACACACACACACACACACACACACACACACACACACACAAAACACACACACACACACACACACACACACACACACACACACACACACACACACACACAGAGTCAGTGACTGCGTGGCATGGCTGTTTGCTACGTTAAAGGCAAAGAATTCTGGACTCCACCAAGTTTGAAACAGGCACACATCTGTGTTGGTCAGGACATCTGAGCTGGTCTTAAAGATGAGTATCTATATAGTGTATGAAACAGGACTGAGTGATGAGTATCTATATAGTGTATGAAACAGGACTGAGTGATGAGTATCTATATAGTGTATGAAACAGGACTGAGTGATGAGTATCTATACAGTGTATGAAACAGGACTGAGTGATGAGTATCTATATAGTGTATGAAACAGGACTGAGTGAAGTGAGTATCTATATAGTGTATGAAACAGGAGTGACTGATGAGTATCTATATAGGGTATGAAACAGGAGTGACTGATGGGTATCTATATAATGTATGAAACAGGACTGACTAACGGGTATCTATATAATGTATGAAACAGGACTGATTGATGGGTATCTATACAGTGTATGAAACAGGTGTGACTACTAAGTATCTATATAGTGTGTGAAACAAGTCTTACTGTAGAGTATCTATACAGTGTATGAAACAGGACTAACTGATGAGTATCTATATAGTGGATGAAGCAGGACTGAGTGATGAGTATCTATATAGTGGATGAAACAGGACTGAGTGATGAGTATCTATATAGTGGATGAAACAGGACTGAGTGATGAGTATCTATACAGTGTATGAAAAACATGACTGAGTGATAAGTATCTGTAGTGTGTACGAAACAGGACTGACCGATGAGTATCTATACAGTGTATGAAACAGGACTGAGTGATAAGTATCTATAGTGTGTATGAAATAGGACTAACTGATAAGTTTCTATAGTGTGCATGAAACGGGACTGACTGATGGGTATCTACACAGTGGATGAAAGAGGACTGAGTAATGAGTATCTATATAGTGGATGAAACAGGGCTGACTGATAAGTATCTATATAGTGTATGCAACAGGACTGACAGTTAAGTATCTATATAAGGTATGAAACAGGACTGAGTGATGAGTATGTATATAGTGTATGAAACAGGACTGAGTGATGAGTATCTATAGTGTGGATGAAACAGGACTGACTGAAAAGTGCCTATCTTCCTGTGTGAGTCCAAGACATCCTGAGTGACGCTGAGCTGGGGCGGCAGGGACTGAAGGATCTGACAGCTATGTCTGTGATGGCACTAAGCACCAACCACCTCCCACACACCCGACGCAACATTGTATAAACAACTGTTAAAAAAAAAGGAAAAAAAGAGAGAGAGAGAGAGAGAGAGAGAGAGAGAGAGAGAGAGAGAGAGAGAGAGAGAGAGAGAGAGAGAGAGAGAGAGAGAGAGAAGAAGAAGAAGAAGAAGAAAAAGTGTAAACATTGATAACTAGAAGACTTTTTTTAAAGATATTTTTAAGCGCGATAAAAAAAAAAAGTTCTTTATCTTTAATTTTTTTTCTAAAAGGTGCATGGCGTATTACGTCAGCTGGTAGAAGTTTTCAGGACCATGATCTCTTCCTTGTCTGTGCCACATAACACCCAAAGCCTTCTCGTAGCGCTCATTTCTTTTCCGAAAAAAATACCGCATTCATTTGAGTCCCGGTTTCTCATAAACACACGTGGGGAAAAACCACTTGATCTAAACATAACTGCCATATGCTGAATAGCCCTGTAATGTGAACGTTCTTCTATTGCTTCAATTCGAAAAAAAAATTGCTTCAATTTTCTCCTCGAATTACCCCACCTACTCCCAACCTACCTCTCTTTGAGTCCTCCCTTTCGTCTCTCTCTCTCTCTCTCTCTCTCTCTCTCTCTCTCTCTCTCTCTCTCTCTCTCTCTCTCTGTCTCTGTGCGTGCCGCCCCCCCCCCCCCCCCCACACACACACACACACACGTATCATGTAAGTATTTGCGTTTGTCAGCAAACGACTCTTTGTTCTTTGATCTCCGTCTCTGCTAAGATCCCTGTGTTGTATACTCACTGTGTCTGCTGTCTCTTTATTTTATTACCTCCGTGTCTGCTAATGTCTCTTTGTTGTGCGATCTCTGTGTCTGCTAATGTCTCTTTGTTGTGTGATCTCTGTGTCTGCTCATGTCTCTTTGTTGGTTAATCTCTGTGTCTGCTAATGTCTCTTTGTTGTGTGATCTCTGTGTCTGCTGATGTCTCTATGTTGTGTGATCTCTATATGTCTACCAATGTCTCTTTGCTGTTTGTTCTCTGTGTCTGCTAATGTCTCTTTGTTTCATGATGTCTGTGTTTGCTAACGTCTCTTTGTTTTATTATATCTGTGTCTGCTAATGTCTCTCTTTGTTTTATTATATCTGTGTCTGCTAATGTCTCTTTGTTTTTATTATATGTGTGTCTGCTAATGTCTCTTTGTTGATTATCCCCCTGTCTGCTAATGTCTCTTTGTTGTGCGATCTCTGTGTCTGCTAATTTCTCTTTGTTTCATGATCTCTGAGTCTACCAATGTCTCTTTGTTGTTAAATCTCAGTGTCTGCGAAAGTCTCTGTTATGTGATCTCTGTGTCTGCTAATATCTCTTTGTTTCATGGTCTGTGTGTCTGCCAATGTCTTTTTGTTTTATGATCTCTATGTCTGCTAATATCTTTTTGTTTCATGATCTCTGTGTCTGCTCGTGTATCTTTGTTGTGTGATCTCTGTGTCCGCTAATGTCTCTTTGCTGTGTGATCTCTGCGTCTGCTAATGTCTCTTTGCTGTGTGATCTCTGTGTCCGCTAATGTTTCTTTGTTGTGTGATCTCTGTGTCTGATAATGTCTCTTTGCTGTGTGATCTCTGTGTCCGCTAATGTCTCTTTGTTGTGTGATCTCTGTCTCAACCCCACAGTCACACCTGAGGGCACCAAGTAACAAAGATACAGAAAGAGGCCCCTACATACACCACCACATTTTTTTTTTGAGGGGGGGGAGGAGATGCGGGCGCATTGCGCTTACACGCGCGCACGCGCACACACACACACACACACACACACACACACACACACACACACACACACACACACCACACACACACACACACACACACACACACACACACACACACACACACACACACACACACACACACACACTCTCTCTCTCTCTCTCTGTCTGTCTGTCTGTCTCTCTCTCTCTCACTCCTCTCTCTCTCTCTCTCTCTCTCTCTCTCTCTCTCTCTCTCTCTCACACACACACACACACACACACACACACACACGCACATGCTCAAACACAAACATGCTCTCTCTCTCTCTCTCTCTCTCTCTCTCTCTCTCTCTCTCTCTCTCACACACACACACACACACACATGCTCGAACACAAACATGCTCACACACACACACACACACACACACACACACACACACACACACACACACACACACACACACCGCCCGCCCCATACGAACTTGCTGCGTGACGTCAGTATAAACATTATAAAGAAAGAGAGAGGGAGAGAGAGGGGGGGGGGGAGAGGGAGAGGGAGAGAGAGAGAGAGAGAGAGAGAGAGAGAGAGGGAGGGAGGGAGAGAGACAGAGAGGGAGGGAGGGAGAGAGAGAGAGAGAGGGGGGGGGAGGGAAGAGAGGGAGAGAGCTGCTGGGACAACTCTTTCTACAAATCGTTTGATTTCTCAGGAACACGATGCGCTGTTAAAAGCGAAGGGTAGCGCCACGCCCGATCATATCTTCGCTGACTGCTCTCGCTGGCGTTGAAAGACAAGATGGAAGGTAGGGGAAGAAGGGAAGATCTCGGAGAATGGCAAGGGAACTTGCAGCTTTCTGCAATGAAATGGCTGACAGTCTGGACGAACACACCAGAAACGTCAACATTTGCCCGTGTGACAGGAGGAGCTGTAGGCGCCGTGGTGTGGAGGTGAGGGAATGTGTACATTATAAACACGATGTACTTTTGTGTGTCCAGTTTCAAATTGTTTGAGGAAAAAAATGACGCTTAATAAAAGTGTAATGTATCAATCCAAAAACGTGTGCCACAAGTGACAGTCGCTGAAGAGGGTTTTACTTTACCGCCATTTTTGTGTATGTGATCAATATATATATTTTTTTTTTTCAATTTGCAGTTTGCTGCCTGAATTTAGTGACACGAATAATGTGTTCTAATTGTTGTGATATGATATTGTTTGCATGGTATGGTTATGGTATGGTATAGTATGCTATGGTATGGTACGGTACGGTACGGTACGGTACGGTCGGGTCCGGTCCGGTCCGGTCCGGTCCGGTCCAGTCCGGTCGGGTATGGTACGGTACGGTACGGCAGGGCAGGGCATGGTATGGCATGGTATGGTATGGTGTGGTGTGGTACGGTACGGTACCGTACGGTACGGTAGATATGGTACGGTACGGTATGGTATGGTATGGTGTGGTTTGGTATGGCATGGTTTGGTACGGTATAGTGTGGGGTATGAGTGTGGTATGGTCTGGTCTGGTCTGGTCTGGTCTGGTATGGCAGGGTATGGTATGGTATGGTACGGTATGGTACGGTATGATTTAGAATAGTATATTACAGACTGGTGGGTATGGTACGGAACTGTATGGTACGATACGGTATGGTATGACATGGCCTGGCATGATATGGCATGGTTTGCTATGCTATGCTATGCTATAGTTCAGTTTATAGCCTATTCCTTAAGCCTGATAATAACGGGTACAGTTTGTAGCAGAATTTTTCAGGTGGTTCAAGTCAATTCATTGAATTGTTTTCACTCAGCCACCACAAGCATATGCACTTCCAGGGTATAGAACACTGGAACACTCACTACAGGCTCTCCCAGTTTATTCCAGTGGATAAACAACAGGAACATCTATGCATATATAGGTACACTCACTACAGGCTCTCCCAGTGTATTCTACTGGACATACAACAGGAACATCTATGCATATATAGGAACACTCACTACAGGCTCTCCCAGTTTATTCCAGTGGACATACAACAGGAACATCCATGCATATATAGTAACACTCCTACAGGCTCTCCCAGTGTATTCCAGTGGAGATACAACATGCTCATCTACGCATATATAGGAACACTCACTACAGGAACATCCATGCATATATAGGAACAGTCACTACAGGCTCTCCCAGTTTTATTCCAGTGGACATACAACAGGAACATCTATGCATATATAGGAACACTCACTACAGGCTCTCCCAGTGTATTTCCAGTGGACATACAACAGGAACATCCATGCATATATAGGAACAGTCACTACAGGCTCTCCCAGTTTATTCCAGTGGACATACAACAGGAACATCTATACATATACAGGAAGACCACAAGCCACACAGTGCTGCCTTTGTTGCTTTAGATGACAATGGGACGAGAGTCGGGGGTGAGCAGGTGTGTGGTCCTCTAGGGGAAGAACTCGGATTATTTTCTCTATTAGAGTTCTGTTAGCATTTCACCTCCATCCTCTCTCTTACTACTTACCAACTTTCTGGTACTACTCATCGAAAGAAAACTTTTCTCAGGGGCATTAATGATACTCAAGAGTGGCTCTGGAATAATTCTCCTGAGGCTTGTACACTTTAAAATGCCTGCATCTCAGAGTGACAGAATTAACTCAACAGTCACAGGCAAATGGACCAGTTTGTCCCTCAGATCACACGATTTTTGGCAATTTTCAAAAAATCATAAAATATCAACCACTTCAACCTAGGAGCATGAAACATACCCACTGGATAGAAGAAACAATATAT
>JADBJO010027429.1:5000-7500 GCA_016801955.1 Conus betulinus
AGTCCAGACCCAAAGAAAGTATTCTACAAGAATACCCAGACGTGTTCTCAGTGTGAAGTGACTATTGACATAAAGGATGATGCAAAATCTATTTTACATCCCCAAAGGTGTGTCACATGCCGTCAAAGAAAAACTCTAGCACGAATTGCAGAAGATGGAAGAAAATGAATTTATCACAAAGGTAACAGAACCTAGAGACTGGGTCAATTTTTTAATCATTGTCGAAAAACCAGATGGAAAGCTTAGAACATGTCTTGACCCGAGAGATTTGAACAAGGCGATAAAACGTTCCTACTATCCAATGCCAACGCTGGAGGACGCACTTTCAAAACTGGAGCCAAATTCTTCAGTAAATCGGATGAGCAATCTAGATATTGGCAACTAAAGCTGGATCAAAAATCATCCTACCTCACAACATTCAATACACCATTCGGACGTTACAAATTCAACAGACTTCCTTTCGGCATCATCAGCTCACAGACATCTTTCAGAGAAAATGGACGAGGTCCAGTGATGTTGCAAGAAGACAGACCTGTTGCCTTTGTATCAAAGTCACTTACCCCCACTGAGCAAATTACGCCCAAATAGAAAGAGAACTCTACCCATTGGTTGTAACCGCTTTCAGCAGTTCCTAAATGGTCTAAAGTCAGAGTTCAAACAGACCACAAGCCACTGGTTATCATAACAAAAAAAACCCACTTACTAAGGCACCACATAAACTTCAGAGAATGTTGTTACAACTACAAAAAGATGACCTTGAAGTCATCCATGTACCAGGCAAAAACGTCCCTGTGGCAGATAGTCTCTCCCGAAAATTTTTGCCCGCAAAGCTAAACGACGTCAACGACGCTGAAGAATTCAATCTGGCTGTTCATTCTTTAATGAGACAGCTTCCAGTCACTGATCAGAAAACAGAGCAGCTGAGAAATGCTACTATCAAAGGACAATCAAATGCAACAACTGAAAGACTACACCCACAACGAGGTGGCCAGAATCCAGAAACCAGTGTTACCCCATTGTCATCAACATGTGGAAATACCGAGGGGAACAGCCATAGAAGGTCTCATCTTCAAAAGGGACAAAGTCGTCATTCCCAAAGAGTAAAGACCAGAAATGCTCCAGAAAATAAATACATGCTGAACACTTTGGCATTGGAAGAAAGTATTCAGCGAGCAAGAGACATGCTCTTCTGGCCAGGAATGACATCAGAGATACGCGACGTGGTTTCTGCATGTCTTACTTGTTCTTCAATTCAACATCAAATCTAAAAGAACCCGTGATATCCCACACCATTCCATTCAGACCATGGCAGAAAATTGCTACTGATCTTTTCTCCTGGAACAAAAGGAATTTTATGGTGTGACTGTTGACTATTAAAGTCGTTTCTTTGAAATTGACGAATTGAATGTGACAGCATCCACTGCTGTCATTAGAAAGCTGGCAACACACTTTGCTCGCCATGGAATACCAGAAATCCCCATCAATGATAATGGACCCCAGTTTGTATCATCAGAATTTGCCACATTCGCATCAACATGGGATTTCAGCCACATAATTCCCAGCCCTGAACATCCCCAGTCAAACGGCCTGGCTGAGAAAACAGTACAAACAGCCAAAAGGATCCTGAACAAATCGAAGGCTGAGAGAACCCATCCACTTCCACTTCTTGCTCTGCTGGAATACAGGACAACACCAGTTGATTATCTGGCATCGCCTGCTCAACGTCTGATTGGCCGTCAGCTCCGTTCAATTCTTCCTGCGACAGAGCAACAGTTTAAAACCAAGAACAGTCGAACCAGAAAAAGTCACTACCAGAAAGAATCAACTTCAGCGGAAACAGATGAGGTACTATGATCGTTCCGTACACCCCTTACCAGCAATGAAACCTGGTGATCAAGTCTTTGTCCAGCGTCAAAAGCAGACACATGAAAACCAGCTACTGTGACCAAACTGGACAATACACCCCGATCGTATCATGTTCTGACATCAGACGGACATACATACAGCAGGAATCGTCGTTTCCTGCGACTGAATCGGATATCACCAACCACTGAAGCCCGGTCCCAGCAAACATGATACACGACCTATGAATCCAATCCACAATATGAGCAGCTTGCAGAACTAGCTGAAGAGGGATCCAAGCCAGGACAACTAGGCGTCATGAACACTTCATGTGATGAAGTCTACAAAACAAGACGTGCTCCACCAGTGAAGACGCCCACAGAAACTGGACTTGTAATTTTAAACTGTGTTTCAAAAGAAAGGGAGATGTAACATTCCATGTCAGTCAATTCCACATTCGTGTTATAGGAACATTGGATGAATGAACAGTGATTTCCCTTTGTGCAATGGAGAGTGACGTCCCTTGGAGAGAAAACCAACGGCTGCCGAGATGTCAAAGAGAAACACTTTCATGGACTCGAGCTCTACTACAACATATTACTGATACTTCCACACTTATAAGAATGGCCACGTGGACAACCGACTGATCAGCAGGTCG
>JADBJO010027429.1:12500-21334 GCA_016801955.1 Conus betulinus
TCATATGTTAAGTGTTCAACATGTCTCTCCCAAAGTATTCAAAGTTCTGTTTGTAAATATGAACACAAGTTCTTTTAAAAAATATCTACTGCCTTTCCTGCCACAAAGGCTGTTTCAGGGTTCGCATCCAGTCAAAATAATCAATAACCAAGGTAAGGAAACCGGTAAGGGTAATGACGTAATAATTGACAAATTCTACCTGCCTTAATCTAAAGCTTCCCTTCCTCTTCCCCTTATTTTTCTTGCTTTCTTTCTTTGTACCAAAGTGTTCTTACAAACAATAAAAATAAATCATAAAAATCTGCAGGCAAATTCTTTTTAAATTGCTTACAGCATACTGGGGAGGTAACTTACTTGGGGCGATAAAAAGCCCTCTTTGTCTGCTCTGAAGCTGTCACCTTGTCGATTTGTCCCACATTGGCATTGGCCAGGTTGCGTATCTGAAAAACAGTGTAACATCTTTATGTAGTTTTCCAACCAGTGGGGCTATCAAAGGACAAGTGAATTTCATTTTTTTTAATTTGTATTTTATTTTTTTTTTTTTTGGGGGGTGGGGGGTGGTGGGCATTGTCCATTTTTTATGCATTTACTTGAGCAGTGTGTGTGTGAATAAGGTGAAGAGCATTTCGTGGGTCGGTGGGATGCGAAGGATGTGTGTGAGCAAGAGGATGTGCAAAGGAATACTTGTTTAGTAGTTCTAATGTTTGAAATAGAAGATTTAAATCTGAGATGTTTGGAGATTTTAAGCATGTAATTGTACCGAAGGTCTGTAACACTCTCATCCCCTCCCCTTTCCCCCAAATCTAATAAAAGGAATTAAAAATAGATTTTTTTCAGTTTTTTCTTTTTCATTTTTTTTTCCCTTATTGGATACAATAAAGTTTCCAATTCATTTTATCATTTCGGCAAAAACAAACCACAGCTTGCTGCTCTCTTATACACACATTCTACTCATTAGTTGTCACCGCTTGTCATCCAAGGCAGAAAACTTGAGCGCTTACACAAATAAACACCACAATTGCACATATTTGACAGAGACTTTGGTAAAATACTTAAATACTTTGAGTTAGGAAAGTAACAAATATCTTATAGAAATATCACCCCATTTCTTTTCTGTACGTCAATGAAAAGACCGGCTATCACCTATGAAATCCAGCGATTTTTACAGTCGTGAATGAATTACTTCTTGATCCCAACACAAAGCATGGAAACTATAGAAATGTTTACATCGACAGCATTGACGTTAGGCAACATCCCTAAAGATGGAAATGAAATGAACAGGTTTATCCTGAGATAACCACACTTATTTTTCTCATTACATTTGGATTTTGTGCTGAAAATGAAATGGTTGTTGCTCGTTCTTTCTTTTCATTGTCCTAATGATGTTGTTTTTTTGTTTTTGCCTGAAGAAGACCCAAGAGGTCGAAATGCATCCTGTTTTAGTCCTGTAATCTGCCTGAATTGTCTTGCAGAACTAATTAACTTTCTTTCTTGAATGGAATGCATCATATTTTCAGTGCCAAATACTTCATGTCATTATGACACGCAATACGTGATCGTCCTTTATTGGGAACTTCACAGATGTCCATATCTTTCTCTTTTTTTATGTTGATATCATTAAATGGGACTTAATACATGATAAAATGGGACTCTACAACTGACATCTCAAGCAACTTTCTGAATGGATAATTACAATTTAGAAATTGTCAAATTATTGATGCAGTGTGACAGGGCGGCGGTGGGATGGGGGGGGGGGGGGTAGGGGGGGTGGGTGATGAGTCCTGCTTTCAATTTTATTATATTTACACACAAACAAAAAAAAAGCCTCTTTTTTAACTTTTACTGTTCTTATCAATTACAGATTTCCAATGACATACTTACAAAGCTTATAGTAAGGAAAAAATTGATGACTAGAATTTTTCAAAGTAAACCTTAAAATGTCACCTTTCATACAAGGTGATCAAGTTTATTCATTACAACAATGTGAACACCAAGTTGTCTTTCTCTCCAATATTCAACTTTTATTTCTCAAAAATGAAGTGTTTGTTTTGTTATCAAAGTATTTGTTCAAAACTGTATTTGCAAAACTACTTAAGAAACGGATCTAGTTTCAAAATGAGACGACTGCAGGCGGAAATCTAAACAAAATCTAAATAAATGTTAACGAACCGCCAAGAGTACTGTGGACAAAACGAGTCACAAGACAAAACACGACGCGTTTTCGACCTCTTAGGTCTTCTTCAGGCAAGACACAAACAAATAGTGCAAAGAAAATGAACAAATTTGTCACTTAGCTTTCTTCAGCGCAAGGTAGGCGTTGAATGGTTTTTCATTCAACGCCTACCTCTTGGCGGTTCGCTAACATTTATGTAAGATTTACTTCACAAACAACAAACTATTCTGCTTCAAAAAACGCATTACATTGCTATAACTTATAGAAAACATGCAACATTGCTCACATACTCACACCAATGTTTCACATTAATAAGCATGATACCAAAAGAAGAAAAGAAAAGTTTTCAATACGTACCGACTTTGCGGCTTCCTTCTTGAAAGCCTCCCTGAAACACACACAAAAGCGAAAATTACTATATTGTCTAAAACATAAATGCCAATTTCAAACCAAAGGGAAAATATCAGTCCCAAACAAAAGACAGTGGCATTTTCCATATTGAGAACGCTGAACAGCACTGACAGTAACCTGCGGGCTGGTAAGATCCTTAAGACAACAAAGCACAAAGACAAGTTCCACTTATAAACTCTTCTGCTACTATTTTTACCAGTTCTAAGACTTTGCATATTACTTTGACCACTGAACAAAAGTTATCACGACCTGTGAATGAAAAAAAAAGAAACAAATAGCATCCTTCAATGTAACTACTTCATACAATATGATAGGCAAGTCACCTGGGAAGGAAGTACATCTGTACCAATATTCTCTGGCAGCGAAACGGTTCCATAGCTACTGAAAGAGAGTCACGCTGGAATTGAAACAATGACTGAATACTAAAACTGAAACAGTCTCTTACCATGCGTTCTCTCTGTTCCGTGGAGCGCGGGGCTCCAGGGGCACCCGCATGACTACGACGCTCGAGTTTTTGGGGATTAGTTCCCAGTTCTTGTAGGCTACAGGAACACACACAAAAAAAACGAATATTTGTCATTCTAAAAGCATACAGGGATATGGGGAAAGAATACAACCAGAATATACCTCAATTAAGGGTGTTATTTATTTTGTTTTTGTAGAAGATTAAAAATAATTTCAACTAAGCCCTCCAGATGATGTTTTCAAAGGTCTACAGAGAGGGATGTTTAGAATAAGTCAGTCAGTCTTTAATCAAAGCCCAAATACAAAGTTTGTGATAGATTTTATAAAGTGATTTGGACATAAAAATGCCTTTTGTTCAAAGTGAATTACAATGGTTTGCGAAACTAGCGGACCCGATGTAAAACAACGAAAGGTTAAATTTCTAAATGTTTGAAACCAACAAAATTACATTACCGACTCAAAGAAATTTGAGCAACAGCAACATTGCATTCAAATCAAACTGTCAGTGACACCGCTATAAAGCCACTTGCAATTCTGCTATAGAGCCGTTTACTCCCAAACTGCTATATATGTGTACTTTTCAACATCATTAAGCCTATTTTCTACTAAGAGTGTGTACAAAATTCCAAATCTATGTGTTGGGTCGGGGGGCATTTGTTTCGGTTTAAGTGCCTTTCACCCTGCAGAAGCTTTTCCTGAGTAATAACTACCGGATCTCGCATTGATTCTGGTTCAAATATGTTCTTTCTAACACAAACTATTTTCAAACCCAATTCATCAGCATACTTTGGCACAAAGTCATGCTCTCTCGCCACTTGTTCCCATGTTTCGGGGCATGTCGAAGAAGCAGGTACAGTCTATCGCAATTTAGTGCATGGTAGTTACAATTGTTGCTGTTTGGTGGAAGCTTCTTCTCCCCCCCCCCCCCCCCCCCTCCCCTTCCGTGCATGAAAGTTACGATTGTTGCTATTTGGTCGAAGCTCCCCCCCCCCCCCCCCCTTCCCTCCCCTGCTATGGTTATATCTGGAAATGCGATTACTGCTGCTGAAAAAAACTTGTCTCCAGAATTGTTTTCAACATTTTTCCCCAGTTCGTTGTATTCATTGTATTTTCATCAAACGTGCACTAAATACAGAACGTGAGTCAGTCTTGATTCAGCACCTCACCCCGCGATCCAAAACTCGACCAAATCACAGCTGTTTAACCACTCGAAAAATACCTGCATACACTTAATTCCCCCTCGCCTCCCCCCCCCCCACTCCACACACACACACACACACACACACACACACACACACACACACACACACACAGAATCGCAAAAAAATGTTGTTTTTTTTCATGAAAAGTCACAGCGACACTTTGTTCCTTCGTAAAAAGTTCCATTTACAGATAAACTCAACTTTCTGTGAAATTCATTCGGGTATGTCATTGGCTGTCATTGCTTGAAAAAATTCAGGCTAGCACCATTGACAAAATATGGATGAATCATCACCGATTCCAGCAATGTCAATGGTAGTGCGTGAACTGTGATGAATATACAATCCGTGCTTTCCATTTGAATGACAGCAACAATAAAGCAGACCCACGTGCTTTTTTCTTGAATGCTGTGTGGATTTTCACACGGGCACCTCCCACTCCACCCCCATTTCCTACCCAACAGCCCAGGTAAGCTATGCACTCAAGCTAATCCTCAAACCAGGAGTTGATACAGCATATCAAAGTAATATCACATGCAGTTTTTTCACACAATGGATGGATGGGATAAATAAATACCTGCTCCAGTCTGGGCGTCGGCAAATTGGAGGTCACAATCTCCAGGTCGAAACCTCTGCTGGGCGACTATTGCTTTCTTTAAGTCCCCAACAGATATGCGATGGCCATCGAACGTGACATGTCTATACTCCACACTGCTCTTGAACTTGTAGTGAACCAGCGACATGATGGCACACTGAAATAAAAATTCTGATTAGTGTTTTGGTATAATGACAACTAATCATAGATCTTAAATAAGCAGCATGGAATTATAATGGCTCAGAATTCATGCATGCTAATACAGTTCTGATAAGAAGAAATTACCAAATGATTATAATACCTACAAACTTTTCCTTTTGGTGCTTACAAAGATTGTGGTAATTCCCAGTCTAATGTTTTATATCCCAAATCCTGAACAGATATAAACCTCAGAGCAATGAAAACGATGAACTGCACAAGCAACACACAAGCAAATCAAACTGCACAAAATCAGCTGAAGATGGTAAATGTTGAAAAGCAAGGTGGTAAAATGCGTAAAGTGTGTGACCCGAGACAACCCACAGTCAGCCTGCCATATGACAACTGATAATGGTACGCATGTCAGCGGATCGAGTACCAGAATTTACAGACGTACTAGCCACCATGGCACAGTGGATAGCGTCGCGGACTCTCGGCTTGGAGGTCTTCTATTCGATTCCCTTCAGAACCATGCAGATTTTTTTTTTTCCCCGACTGGCTCCTACCCAGAGTTGACTTTGCTACAGGCTCACTTGGGACAACACAGTCGAGTTTCATTCACTTAATGGATGCGTTTCTGAGAGTGTTGCTCATCTTTCCTCTGTATTAATATATTTTGAAAGTAAGTTTAGAGTAAAGCCCTGTCATGCAGTCTCAGACCAGAATGGAAATCTTTTAGCATCATCTTCATTCTCATTGATCAGGAAAAAAAGTATCAATTCTGTGGCCATTCAAGCCCAGCTCCCATGGTGACCTCGGTCTTGATTTCCTGTCCGCATCTGTGGCCTTGGTTTGATTCCAGTGGGGTAACCGGTATCGGCAAGTCCATGGGAGCTGATGATGTTGGATGGATGTGGTGATGTCCTCCAGAGGCAGAGCTCACTCAAGCCAGCTCCGCAAATAAGCAAGTAGTGTTTTCAGTAAGGGAGGGGGGGGGGGGGGGGGGGGGGTAGAAAATGGTGTCCTGCATATGTTGGATCAGAACAGACAACCCTGAATACCACCGAAGTGACTGTGCAGCAGTGCAGCGTCTCGTTGGGTGGTTTGCCTCTTGTGACGGTTTGACACTGACTGCTCCCTGTAGGTCGCCTGTGCTGGGGTTGCAGTGGGCCGGGCTGTGACTGATTGGAATGAGCAGCATGGATGCAGTGCCACTGATTCAGGTGGCACGGAAGGTGGGACAACAACAACAAAGGTTACAGGCATGTACTGTACTGTCTCAGTGTTAAACTTTTACTGTCTTATTATTTAAACCTGACTGCTGCCAGTTTTATTCTGTAATGAAGTCGCAGCGCCTTCAATGTCTTGTTGAAATGGAAGCTTTAAGGACGTGTCTACGTACCATACTCGAGTTATACGTGGCTTTACCCGTGTGTGTTTCATAAATACACAACTCATGTTTTCCGTTACATTTTAAAAACCTTTCCTTAGCCTCGTGTGTCTGTTTTGTTTCACTACATATAAAACATTTGTGTACAACACTTTCAAAAGACATCACCTGTCCACAGGCGAAAGCCTTGCGACCTGGCAGCACCTATTGCCAGTCAGCCTACTCATCACTTAGACAAAGATGTTAGATTGCAGCACCACTTCAGGCATATTCTAACTTAAAACGGCCACTCTCTGGGTATAAAGCAATCAGTGCAAATCCTTTTTTTATCAGTTGATGCGGCAAACTTATCCTAAAAGTGCGCATTCCGTGTGTGCACGAGATATTGCACCACGCAATGACACAGATTTTGTGACTAGACCTGCTACACACACATCTCTTCTATTAACGGCTGGCCTAGTGCCAACTTTTCCTCACGCGGCGGGCAGTGGAGGATAAGTGTGAACAATGAACACACGAGGAATTCCGTGTTCTCTGGCACCACGGGCGGCACACAACAGAAAGAGACGGTTTTGGTGTTACCTTGTTTTCAGCAAATTATTTCCGCTGATCAAAAGGTGAAACATTAATATAGACACACAAGGTATAAAATGATGTTGATTTAATGTAAAATGAGAAACAGATATGTGAACTTTTGACAAATAGGACCTTAAGTCCTCTTTTTATGCAAAAAGAAAAGAAAGAACAAAAAAAAGCGCTCACACTGAAGTCAGTATAATAATAACAATGCATCAGAAGAGAATGTGTAGCACAGGTAACAGAGAGCACAACTATGGTTTTCAACAAAAAAAAGTTTGGAAATCTGTGGCTGTGAACTCCAGTTTCTACAAGCACTGATGTGTTTGTGGAAAAGTGTCCTTATTCGTTTCGTTTATTTATTTGGTAGTATGTGTGTGTATGTTATCTTCAAATCAACGAGTCACTTCGTTTCACCATAATTTACTAGCTAGTTAGGGAGTTACACTGATCACATGTGCACAGTTACATGTATTTCATTATATTATAGTATTAGACTTGACTCCCGGCAGGCAAAAATAAGACAATTTATGTTATTCTAAAGATGACCGTTGTTTTGAACATTGGCGTGCAACAACAGAACCCTTTCACACACAGGAATTTTGCCTTAGCTTAAGGCTGTGTCAGGCCAACTGACATAGGCTAGAACACCTAGGCTACATCAAAATGTGGTTATGCTCTACACATACGTGGGGATTGTCTTCAGTTGTGACAAGCTCCTAGCGTAACATTATCAGTCTCCCAAATCCCCTGAAGTTGGAGTGTGGCTGCCCAGTGGCAGGGTAATCAAAAACGGTCACACACGACGTCGTAATGTTCTCATCCCTAGCTGATGCAAAGTACCATAGTGTTCAAGTGCTTCGGCTGTTCGGATGATCCCTGGAGTCTTTTAGCCAGGGTACACAACACAACAACAATAACAACAACAAGACAGGAATTGCCGGAATAGCTCAGTTGGTAGAGCGCCTGACTCGCAATCTTGGGGTTGCGGGTTCGAACCTCCGCCGGGGCGTTTCGGTACAGGGGGATTTTTTTCCCTCGGAGTTAACATTGGTTCTGACTCCATTTCCCATACAGTCCTTCGAATGAGACTATAAACCGAGGTTCCGTGTGTGAACGCACGCATAACATCTTGCACACACGTAAAATCCCATCACCAGCATTCGGAAGAGTAGGCCAGTTTGGCCGTTGGTATGGTTGACACGTTACACATAGCATGCACCCTGAGTGAGAAATGGAAAGAATGAAGGGAGTAAGGAAAATGAGCGATCGATATCGAACGATACTGACTGGATGACACAGGAAACGACCGAATGAAGCGCCAGCTGGCAGCTCTTCAGTCGGCACTACCCAGGTAGGCAACCCGTTGAGTAAATGAGTGTTACATGTTTATAGTTGATTATTGTAAAGCGCTGTGAGCTCTAGTGAGAAAGGGCGCTCTATAATGTACGTTATTATTATTATTTATTATTATTATTCAGTTGTCGGAGCATAAGAGATCAGCTTGCACGATAACAGCATAACTATATCATCTTATATTCCTAACCAGATATAATACAAGAAATAAAAAAATCATCTCCTCATGACGAAGGGATCATGAAAAATTATCATAAGAAGAATGTTCATTACATCATGCGAATTTCATATGCATGTGTGCCGATGAAGGGATCATGAAAATTATTATAAGAAGAATGTTCATTACATCATGCGAATTTCATATGCATGTGTGCCGATGAAGGGATCATGAAAAATTATTATAAGAAGAATGTTCATTACATCATGCGAATTACATATGCATGTGTGCCGATGAAGGGATCATGAAAAATTGTTATAAGAGGAATGTTCATTACATCATATATACATTTATCATATACAACTATGAAATAT
>JADBJO010027430.1:0-21332 GCA_016801955.1 Conus betulinus
AGTTCACTGTCATCTCATAGAGTTATGATTGACAGGCTTGCTGTGTCCACAGGGACAGTTCGATCCACAATGACAGGTCAGGAACGTGAAGAAGAGATGATTGGACAGAGATTGTCGCCACAGAAATACACCACGATGCACTGGTTGGAACCATCTATTGGACGGACCAGTCCCGCGTTTACGATTGTCTATACTTCTCTCTCTCATCTTTCTCTCTCCTCTCTGGCTCTGGTTTGGAATTCATTCAATCCAATGGCTCGTTATTGCCGGAAGTAGGGAAGGATGAAACAAATACATTGGTAGTCACGACCTGCCCCACTTGGGGGACGTTAATGTTATCAGGTCACACTCAAAGTTAAACCATCAAGGCAAACACTGAAAGCGCTCATTGTTTTTTTTCTTTTTTTTTTATGGTTGCAACATAGACAGGACGTGCAGTCTCTCCGACTTGATAGTGATTTACCACTGTGTTGTGAATTGACAAGTGCGCTTACAAAAAGAAAGACATGCCCACCAAAAAGCTGATATATAAGCCAGTGCCTGTGTGTGTTCTGTCAGTGTGAGAGTCTGTCTCTGAGAAATGCGGGGTTGGTTATGTGTTGTGGCTATTTTTGTTAACTTTGAAGTTGATTTCTAACCAAAAATAGACAAATATTGAAAAAACATTATAGCACTAATGTAAAAATATTAGAAAATGTTCAAGGATATTAAAATATTCAGGAGAACTTTCATTTCAGTCAGTCGCAATAACATCTGTTGTCTGCAGTGTGAAACTATATAGAAGTCTGTGACCAATGGAAACGAATCTTTGTCATTGCCTCGGTTTGATGATTATCAACATGAGGCAAGCCTACGAGAAGAGCTAACCCACAGTGTGGGAAAAGGAAACGGTTAGTTCCCTTGATTTGGGAACCTATTTGGGAAATGCATGGAATTGTAGATTTTCCAGTCCCAAATAGAGTGTAAAACATGTGAGCACAAAGTCCAGAACTGACACGATATTAGTTCCAGTTGTATCAATGTCCAGGCGCAGGACGTTTGTCACCATGGGACATTGGGGGGGGGAAAACGTCGTTTCAGGAGTCACTGACACTGTCAGAGTGACTCTACAGTGAAGGGGCGTGCTGTAAATTCCTGATGACCCTCATGGATCCCTTCACACACCATGCTTGGCAATAAGAATCCAGAGAAACAAACAACACCCGAACACGTCGTGCATTGTCCAGACTTGAAACACCTCTCAAACAATGAGAACGTTCCCCGAAAATCAACATTTAAACGAAAAAAACAAGCAGGAGTAACCGAGAATGATGCAGAACAAAAGAAATCAAATCCAACAAACGGTGTGTTGTGTGTAACGTGTCAAGCTTTTACCCAGTCACTCAACACGATGAGACGTTCAACTCTGACAGTGGGGCGATTGATTTTATCAAACCATGGAAAGCGACACATATGATCTTAAAAAGTACCCTGCCAATCAAAAGAAGGAAAAAAATGGAATGAGCGGAGACGAAAACTGCCCAGTCTGTCACAGGAGAAAAAAGCTGTTCAGGCGATGTATTTTTGCTGTTTGCTTTCAATCTCACATTGATGGTGGCCAACACGTAACGATACGGAAACAGTGTTCTTCAACATGACCTCTGTGAACAGTGTGGTCCTCATCTCCTCAGTCCCAAAATATGATTTTCCATCTGTGGGGTGTTTTTTGTCTACGTGGCTTCCTACTTATGCACTGTCCAAACATCTTCCCCGCCTGCTTCAGCTGCTGCAGCTCTATGACGACAACTACTCTGTGAGAGTCAACACTGTCGTACACTGCACAGGAAAGTGACGCTTTTCATCATTTACTCTTTCTTTTCCCAGACAATAATGGCTGCAGTTATTTCTGTGGGAATCCACACTTTCCTTCCATCCTTTAAAACTCTTCTGGTGCCTTTTCATGACTGTGAGGGGCCTCCTTTGTATGTGATATCGATTGCTGTGGCTGTGATTTATCTTCAAACCATTGGTTCATACATTGGGCTATCGATGATGTTTCTCACAGGCAGTGTGCTGTTGATCAAAGAATACCAGTATGTCACCCAGCAGCTGGCACTGCTGTTCAGGTCACGTGCAGACTCTCTGCTAAATGATACACGTCACATGTTGAACAGAAGACGCCAAGAATTGGTACCATTCATGTCCGGCAAAGATGCCAAGAAGGCTGCCCGTTCCTCTAAAACAGAAGAATGTGTAAACGATATCAGATAACGATGTTCGTAAAATGACCAGTCAACGCCTTAAACTACGTGATTTAGCAGCCCAACGCCAAGGAACGCCAGAAAAGGCCGAGAAGAAACGGGCGTTCCCAGACGATGTGCTTCATCCTGAGGACATCGAGGGAGCCCTCCAGAAAGATCAAGACAAGGAACATCCAAACTGAGACATGAAGTTCATGAGCTCAGAGACGTTCGCCAGGACTCTAACAGGACCCATCACCCAAACAAGACTCACCACCAACCCTGCTGCAAGGAAACCCAGGAGGCTTCCAGCTCCTAGAAAGATTCTTTGGATCCTTATCAAGCACGTTGCAACATGATTGAAAGGGGACGGGGAGAAGTGAGGAGTGTGACCAGCAAGGACGTTGAAGACGTGTTTGAGCACCTGTGGTGGACGGGCATCAGCGCTGTCTGACATTCTGCACCATTGTCAGGGGTGTGTGAGTCACCCTATCTCTGTTTGCCCTTTATCTGGGAGTCTTGTCTTTTGTCTACAGGTCTTATATCTCTTCTCTTCTCGTTCCTTCTGTCCTGGCCAGTTGTTATTGTATTGTGGTTGTATCATCATCATCATCGGTGTCGTCGTCGTCGTCGTCCGTCGTCGTCGTTGTCGTCATTATCAACATTATCATCATCATCATCATTATCACTGTCATTCTAAACGGAATTGTTTCCCTCTTAGAAATATAAGAAAGTATATCCACAATATAACTACACCGACGTCCTTACGTATACAGGTGTTTGAGTACATGTAGATATAGAAGCAAAACAATGCATCTGTGCACACACCACACACACACCACACACAAACACCACACAACACACACACACACACGCACGCACGCACGTACGCATGCACGCAAAACGCGCGCACACACACGCACACGCACACACACACACACACACACACATACATGCATACATACACACGTACGGACGCACGCTCGCATGCGCGCACCCACACACACACACACACACACACACACACACACACCAAACACACGGCTAAGATAGCAAACACAGACTATGCTAGCTGGCATTCAAGATTCAAGCAGTATGTTGGTTAATGTGTTGCTGAGGCATCTGCTCTGTCCTCCTATAGAACCATCTTTCACCGCTCGTCACACACATTGACGTTTCTTAAATGAAACTGAACTGAAAAATTCCTCTCTGTCTGGGGTCTTATTTCTATCTTCAAACTTCCTCTGTTTCTGCAAAACCATCATCACCATCATCATCTCCATCATCTTTTTCTTCTTCTTCTCTTCTTTCTTCTTCTTCTCTCTTCTATTCCATCTTCATGAAATTATGAAAAATAACGTCCCCCCCTCCTCCTCCTCTGTTTTTCTTCTCTTCCTGCTTCTTTATTTTCATCTTCTTTTCCTCCCCCCTCCTCCCCCGCCCCCTCCTCAGTTTCTGCTTATCCATAATTTCTTCTTTTTTTAAAAATATTTTTATTCTGCTTTCTTTTCCTCTTTTCGCCTTCATTTTCTTTACGTGCTGTTTTGTTTAAAGACAAATAAATAATAAGAGCAATAGAGTAATAGACAAACATGCATAGAAACAAATAATCCCTGCATGTTTCAGTGGTATTCCAGAGTTCTGCATCATGATCTATGGTCTAGGAAGTTCCTCCATTCTACCAGATGAAGCCGCCATGTTGGGATCTATTCTTGTGCAAACTACAATGCCATTGTCCTGCATACAATTCTGGGAATCTGGTCCATAATCAGGTGCGTTCACTGAGCCTGTAGGCGCGTGCATATGTGTGTGTGAGAGTCCGCGCGCGCGCGCGCGTGTGTATGTGTATATGAGTGTGTATGTGTGTGTGTGTGGTATGTGTGTGTGTGTGTGTGTGTGTGTGTGTGGTTATGTGTATGTGTGTGCATGATGTCAGTATTTTGTATTGACCCTGTTGTGCCACAGAGTTACTAAATAATTTCAATGCTCAGTTTTATATTAATGTCTTTTAGATTTTAATCAGTGGTCAGTCTACAGAACAGACCAGAAATACATTGATGTTGAAATCAAATGTGATTATTCCCATGATCAAAAATCAACGTACTAAAACGATGATAGCTCCTCGTAGCACCGCTTGCTCTATGACTTTGACATTACGGGTCTGCATGTGGCTGTGGGAATGAGAATGATCAGCATGGAAGTGAGGCACTTGAAGATAGGAGAACAGAAGAAAAAAAAGTTCTACCAATTTATGCTGTATGCTCAGCAATGCACACACACACACACACACACACACACACCACACACACACACACACACAACACACACACACACATGCCATATACATTTTCATTCCATCTGCAATCATCAAAACAAAAAGTGCATTCATTTCAGCCCAACACATCACCTCATTGCATCTCTCTCTCTCTCTCTCTCTCTCTCTCTCTCTCTCTCACACAAAAATATCCAGCAGCAAAACTGATGCAATTTCCGATCACCTGTCATGATATTTCATGCTTTGAATCTTTTATCACCTGAGGACAAACATTGACTGCTCATCAGTTTTAACCTGCACTCCAGTCACTGAAGGAAAACGGTGTTGTGTGGCCCCTTGGCGTATAATCTGTACTCAGAGCCAGTGGCCTCCAATTTCACAAATCAACAAAAAACCCAGGGGCTGTGGTTATCTATTAAACATGGATACGGATTTGTCAAGCTTTCTCATCATTGGACACACACTTACCTGATAACAGCTTGTTTGAGTAATCGTAAATGACTGGACAGGGGTGATCGGGAATGGAGAGTCTGGGGCTGAGAGTCGGAAGGTGGGGGTTGGGAGAGGTGGGTGTTAGGAGGCATGGGAATGGCAGTTTTGATGGAGTGAAGACAGCAGGTGGTAGAGAGCTGTTGCACTGCTGGTGTCAGAACTAAAAACATCACAAGACAGGCCGTGAATGTTTAGGGGAGAGGCAGTGCGGCTGATGGGACTGGTCATACTCCTGGGTTGCCACGGAAAACGAGGCAGAAAATCAATATATGGGACCGAGATAACAATGACTGGAGAGAGAGAGAGAGAGAGAGAGAGAGAGAGAGAGAGAGGAGAGAAGGAGAAAAGAGAGAGAAAGAGAGAGTGGAGGGAGGGGAAGGAGGGGGGGGGAGGGAGGGAGGGAGAGAGGGAGGGAGGAGAGGCAGAGGAGATGGGGGACAAAGTGATGAATGCAGAATGTAAAACAGTCCTTTCCCTGATATAAATGGAGCAACACGGGCAGGCCGCAGCATCTGGCTTTTGAACAGAGCAGGTGATACATTGCTGGATGAATCCAGTTGCTGCGCGTGTGTTGTGGGGTGGACATGGAGCTCCCTGAATTTCACCCTCTACAGGACTGGGGAAATCAGAATCCATAACATCAGCCGGTGTCTTGCTTGTGTTTTTACAGCCAAGATCATCAGTCTGTGGGATCTGTTTTACAGTTTGAAAAATGTGCACTGTTTCAATAAACCAATGATTCTAGTCTCCAAGTTTAATACAGTCAATTGATTTTGAGAAATTCTTAGACGTCATACCAACATAAATACATGAAGACATTTTCAAACATTTAAATGCTGTATGATTTTTTTCCTTTCAGTTCAGTTTTGCTGTTCTTGAGTGATGTGAAACATTTTCACACTGGCTTCTTATTTCTCAAAAATTGACTTCTGATATTTGAGTGAAACACTACTCTATATACTAAAACAGTCAAACCAGCGTCGCGCAAAATAGTTTTGTGTCATTTTGACTACATGTGTTCTTTGTGCTTCCTCTCTCTGTAAAAATTGTGATAGAACACACTTTTACAAAATTTTTAGAAATCTGATATTGACAATTTACAGAATGTGTCATGGACAGAAAGAAAGATAAGCAAAAACCAGAACGTGTATAGGGAACTGGATGACAAAGACTTTGATTTTCATAGCAATAGATTTCTGCAGAAGTGAACCTCCTTTTTATGTGGCTCTACCCCCCCCCCCCTCCTCCTCCTCTTGCTAGCCTCTAAATGGGATCACGTCTTCATTCACATATGTGTGTGTGTTGCAGATCACACTCCCTTTTCTCAAAGCATGATGAATTGGGTTTGAACTGGGTGAGAGTAAACCAGAGGGCAGACTGTGTGTCTCCTGGCCATAAACACATTATAGGATGTCTTGCAGAAAACGAAAACGTCACAGCCTCAGCACGTGAACATAAAACACGCCATGAAAACAGTCAGTGCGTTGGCAACGTGTTTCAGACCATATTCTGGTACATGAGACTCAGTGGCTTGGTGGTTCCATCCACCTGCCGTCATGACGCCAAGTTCAGGAGAAAAATACGCCCAGTTGTGGAATCTTCTACAGTGACTCATGCTGCAAGCCTGGAAGTTGTGTCCTTAGAGAGCACAGACGTCACAGAAAAATGCTGGAAGCAAACCAGAACCAGTCAGCATCAGGAACTCTCTTCCAGAGACGAAGTTCACAGACACAATAGAGACTGGTCAGTATAGACCAGCACTGGTGTATCTTGTGGAATAATGAAAGACATCGGAAACATAGAAACTAAGACTATATTTGTGGACGTCAATGGAACATACAGACACCAAGTTTCTACATCAGCTCATGGGAATTCAGAGGAATCAAAGAAAAAAGAAACTGCATCACTGTTCTAAATGTCGAATGATACTTTTTCTGGAACCGGATCTTATGTGGAGTTGTCGTTTTATTTCTGGTGATCAATTGTGTGCGCTACTCTTCTGTCTTTTTCCTAATGAAATCTGACATAGCACATCTCATCTCTTTTATTACATTCCAGACGTTTTTCGTTGGCATTACCTTGATGTACATCCTGTCTGCCTACACACTGGCAAAACAGCTTCCACAGCTTCTGGAGGACCTGCAGAAGTTTGAGAACACCTATGACATTACATGGGATCTTGAGAGTTTCAGAAGGAGAATGAAAAGAAGGTGTCGGTTTTTCTTTGCTCTGCAAGTGGCGATCAGCCTGGGGTTTGTCTTGTTTGAACAGTTAGTCTATCCTTCTCTTCGTATCACCTTGCACCTTTCCATAACTCTGATGGTGTTGTCTTCTATTTTGCTTTGATCTACTTTGCTGCTGTGATCAATTTCATCGGCTCTTTTTGTGCATTCTATGATTGGTTTCGCGTCGGAAGCAACCCAATTTCTGGTGTTAGAATTCCAGAATATGAGCACGGATCTTCAGAGAGTTCTGTCACTTACTAGTACAGTCTTAGACCTATTAAAACAGAGCAGATTCAAGACCTCTGGAAATCTGTTAGCCTTTCATCCTCTCAGACGAACATGTATGACAACAATAAGACCTTCACACGACGACCTTTGAAGCAGAATTCAAAGAGAAGCAGTAAATCTTCTATCATGGAAAACCTGCCATGATGGATCTGGCAAAAGACAAAAAAGCTTCCCTTCACATGACAGAAAATGGCCGCAGAAAGGATGACATGATCCAGCATCGTTGTGACAAGTCTGGTGAATCAGAAGAAGCATACCCATACCATAATCTTCATGATCATAGTCACACCTTTTCTGCTGCACTGCCAGCAAATTCTCCTCTAAAGATGGATCAATGTTTGTCTGACAGTGGTAAAGAGATGAATCAGTCTTCGGATGGAAGCACAACTCTTCATGGAAATTATGACGTTGCTGTACGGCAAGTCACCCAGGAGATGAACTTTGACCTCTTTCGCGCCAAACACCAGATGCTGTGTGATCTGGTGGCTGGAACCAACCGGTGTATCCGACATTTTGTGTCCATCGGGTTCGGCGGGAGTTTTCCTCTGATCTGCCTGATCATTTACGTGTTGTCCAGTCAAATCTGGGCATGGGCAACATTCTGTTCTTGTTACATAATCTTCTGTTCACCACTCTCTTCATTGCTTTTGTGATTGTAATCGCCTTCACGTTGAATTATGCGGTAAGTGGGGGTAGGGCGGAGGGGATGGGGGGGGGGGGGGGGTAGAGGGGGTAAGGGCAGGAGTGTGTGTGTGGGTGTGTGTGTGTGTGTGTGTGTGTATTCATCTGTGTGTGTGTGTGTGTGTGTGTGTGTGTGTGTGTGTGTGTGTGTGTGTGTGTGTGTGGTATGGTGACTGTATACATGTATGTGTGGGTGCATGTGTGTGTGTTTCACTGTCTGTGTGTGTGTGTGTGTGTGTGTGTGTGTGTGTGTGTGTGTGTGTGTGTGTACCATGGTGTGTTTGTGTATCAGTGTGTGTGTGTGTGTATGTGTGTGTGTGTGTGTGTGTGTGTGTGTGTGTGTGTTTGAGTGTGTGCTTGTGTGTGTGTGTGTGTGTGTGTGTGTGTGGTGTGTGTGTGTGTGTGTGTGTGTGTGTGTGTGTGTGTGTGTGTGTGTGTGTGTGATGATAACTTTACATGTGTGTTGCGGTGTGTGTACGCACATGTGTGTGCATGTGTATGTGTGTGGGGGGTTGCACGCACGTCCGTGTGCGCCCCTGCTAATCGCTTTAACCACATGGATAGGCACATTTGTATTGAAGTATTTGTGTATGGAGTGCTTATATGTGCAGGTACTATCATTACGTGAATGCACGTGTAATTACTTTTTTTTTTAATGAATACAAATGCAAAAAACATATTCAATTAAGTACAACGAAACGATAAAACTGAATACCTTAACAATTGATCGAGGTTGTTGTGTACATCGAATCACATTCATGAACAAGAAAGTAGCTGAAAAAAAAAGGTATCTTCGATGGAGTAATTCATTAACAAGTTATAACGGTTGTTTGTACATCAAATTACATACATTTATGAACATTAATGGAGATATTAACTTGCAAAGACACACATAAGACATATAAGGTTTCTTTTATGACCGAAAAACGAAAAACAAAACCAAACAAAGAAAAAAGCCTAACCACACACACACACACACACACACACACACACACACACACACACACACACACACACACACACACACACACACACACACGCACGCACACACACACACACACACACACACACACACACACACACAGAGTTGGGCATTGCCACAGCCTTTGTATACAATGCACAACTTGCGTTCACTTCAATAAAGGCAAATATGGACGCCATTGTGCTACGAAATTCCCATGGGACATGTCAAGATGAGCAGCATACTTTATTTTATTCCAGTAACATGACCATGTCTTATGACACATTTTCACAAACATCGGATCAGGAAAAGAATTTCAGACAGATGCATACTCATCACACAGTAAACATCTGAGCATTATTTTTTTGTCCCGTCAGCAGAAAACAAGACACACCATGATACTGGTATTGTACTCAGCATACTCATTTAAATAAGATAGAAAAAGTTTTTGAAAAGAAAAGTTTCAAAATAAACGTTAAAAGAGAAAAGAGTTCACACGAATATTACATCTGTAAAGAAAATTTCATGTACGCCCTGCTCTTCTCAATGTGTGAACGCTTTTCTGATTTTGTGTTTATTCCATACACTATCATTTTTATATACATATTTGATACAGGCAATAAACAGGAATAAAAGGCCCTATGGAGGAAGCGAAGTGGACATAGATGGATGGATGGAAGACGAAGGAAACGGGGAAGGAAAAATAAAAGATATTTCGGTACAGGGAGAGGGTTTCAGAGATCGTACAAGAAAGAAAACAGTCTTAATCCCTTGCCTTTAAATAGTTTTTCATTGACATTTTTCTTCTGTAAATTGAGTACAAATAAGGTTATATATCTATTCCCTTATTTTCGTTCACCAACATGAGGTCTTATATGTTTTACATATATATTTCAAACGATTAGAACCTTGATGTTGCTAAATTTCCCAAGAACAGAACCTTTTCTGAAGTATGGAGAGAAGTAGAAAATACAATAACAAGGCAGCAAATCAAGAGCAGGTGGCGTGGTGGTGGTGCTGATTTTATAATATTAATGATGAAAGTGATGCTGAAGATGACGATGATGATGATGACTACGACGATGACGACACTGATGATGATAATGACGACGACGACGACGACGACGACGACGAGACGATGATGATGATGATGATGATGATGACGACGACGACGACGACGACGACGACGGGCAGGAGCAGGAGTAGTAGTTATTATTATGCTTCCAGACCCAAACAGACCAGCAGGTGAAATACGCTCCCAATTATTCCTGCATTTCACACAAACCAGCTGAAAGGGTATGATGATGAAAAACAGGATAACGATGACAGTCACCATGAATGTGATGATTTCAGGCTCACGGGGCCCAAGACGTGATATTCGCTGCCGACTGGTCCCAGTTTTCAGACAGACTGCTCACCAAGGTAACCAAGCTTTGGGTTGTTCAGTGACTAGGTGCTCACCAAGGTAACCAAGCTTTGGGTTGTTCTGTGACTGGGTGCTCACCAAGGTAACCAAGCTTTGGGGGTTGTCTGTGACTGGGTGCTCACCAAGGTAACCAAGCTTTGGGTTGTTCTGTAACTGGGTGCTTACCAAGGTAACCAAGCTTTGGGTTGTTCTGTGACTGGGTGCTCACCAAGGTAACCAAGCTTTGGGTTGTTCTGTAACTGGGTGCTCACCAAGGTAACCAAGCTTTGGGTTGTTCTGTGACTGGGTGATCACCAAGGTAACCAAGCTTTGGGTTGTTCTGTGACTGGGTGCTCACCAAGGTAACCAAGCTTTGGGTTGTTCTGTGACTGGGTGCTCACCAAGGTAACCAAGCTTTGGGTGTTCTGTGACTGGGTGCTCACCAAGGTAACCAAGCTTTGGGGTTGCTCTGTGACTGGGTGCTCACCAAGGTAACCAAGCTTTGGGTTGTTCTGTGACTGGGTGCTCACCAAGGTAACCAAGCTTTGGGTTGTTCTGTGACTGGGTGCTCACCAAGGTAACCAAGCTTTGGGTTGTTCTGTGACTGGGTGCTCACCAAGGTTTAGTTCTTTTTCTTACAAGAATTGTCACCTTAAAATTTCAATAGGTAATGATGTTTTTTCTAGTTTTCCAATGCATACTGTAAGTAAGAATGCACACAAAAGCAACAATGGTTAATTTTTTTCTTCTCATGGAGGTTGCTGCTATAAATGATCACCAACGTCAGAGAAATGGAAAATTCTGACCAATTTTTCTCACTGACAGACGAGTTGGGGTCAAGTCTTCTCACTATAAATCGTTGTGACAGATTTTATCAACAAGAAACCCACCCTTTTCGGACAGATTATGACATTCTCAACCAGGCCTGAGAGATGCAGACAACTGCAATGCTGGTCAGAATATTTCATAAAGTTCAGAGGTATGTCCCATTACACAGATGGAACACGACTTGTCAGTTCCCATATGCAGCCTATAACACACTCACGAATTCTGAGCACGAGCTCTTATTGGATACAAACCCACAACCTCCAGGCATCAACCCTGACTTTAACCACTGCCCCACATGACTGGTCCATTCCGAGGTCCAGGTGGCAAACACTCTTAGTGTCAGGTTTCACTCTTAGTGTCAGGAGTTGATGTCTACATCACCAAGGGGTCAAATGAAGAGCTATTTCAGAATCAGCCGTCATGTAACTGGACTCAAATCATATTTCAGAAATGGTGTGATTTGCTGGTTTGTAGATCGAGACTGATGTTGATTGTCCAAGTATAAGAAAATGCATGTTTCTAGTCGTTCAAAGCATGTCACTTAAGTGTTTGATTGTAATTCCCTATATTGCACCAAGCTTATGGAATATCTATAATTTAGGAATCGCATTGGGTACACGTCTGTTCAAACGCGTGTAGATACGAGTAAATGTTTATACATGAACATGAACATGTGCGTGTACGTGTGTTTTGATTAGTTCGCTCATCGACATACTGGTTTATTTGTTTTCAGGTGCAGTTGTTTGTCAGTCGCCTTGGTCACTCACAGATTGGCTATGATGTGTATGGTCTGTTTGTCATTGACCGGTCTACAGTGCTGATGGTGAGAGAGAGAGAGAGAGAGAGAGAGAGAGAGAGAGAGAGAGACAGACAGACAGACAGACAGAGAGACAGACAGACAGTCATACAGACAGACAGACACAGAGGCTGGGGGAGGGGGAGATCCACAGACAGAGAAAGACAGATAGAGTAGCTGAAATGACAGGCATTGAGACATAGAGCGAGAGGGTAGTTTGAGCTTGTGTGTGTGTGTGTGTGTGTGTGTGTGTGTGTGTGTGCGTGCGCGCGCGCGCGCGCGTGCTTGTGTGTGTGTGTGTGTGTGTGTGTGTGTGTGTGTGTGTGTGTGTAGTATGCGTTTATGTGTACATGTAATCTAACCACGAAAATATGTTTTTTGCATCAGATGTATATGTATATATCCGTATGAGTGAGGGCATACATGTCCGTGTTTATAAGGACGTGCACTCTGACATGTATTCTTTAAAATGTCTATGTGCATGTAATACGACCATATGCGTCCTTTCGTATATATTATGTAAATTTAGTAGTAGGTTAATGATTGACTCACTTAAAAGTAACCTCATAAGTATGAGTAAATAAATGTAAGAAACTATAAGTACTTACTTATTGGACTCTTTGATAAAGAAAGAAAGAATTCATAGGTTAAAGCTGGTGATTCGAAAATATTTGTAATAGTATATGTAGAAAGTATGGGTATAAATTGTTTGATAGCGGCACATGAGATAATATGTTCAACTGTGATGCTCTGTCCACAAACACATGAGGCATTTTTACTAAATTTTGTTTGTAAAAGCATCGACTTTCCACCTATACATAAGGGACGATAACTTCCTGCTAATGTGGGAGTGTGTGTTTTTAAGTTTGCAATACTAAAATCTGTGTGTAAATAAGCTTTTTGTGAGACTTTCTGAAGGAATTCTGGAAATGGTTCCAAGCAAATGATTCCACTATACTATATTGTTCTTGAACCGTAAGTGGAAAATCCATCCTGAGAGACTCTGAGCTACATTTTGCACCTTGTTTCGCAGCTCTGTCTACTTTGTCGTTATAATAAAATGAACAGTGTGACGGTATCCAGCAGAAAGTAATTGCCGTGCCTTGTATAGAGAGAGCATGAATTAAACAGCTAATTTCAATTATCATTTCTGATCTATTCTTCAGTTTTAATGATTTCAGTGCCTGAAGCACAGACTTTGAATCAACACAAAAAAGTACTTGAAATATAGATCGTGGGAATTTAGAAGATAATTTAACGCCATTAATATTGCAGTAAGTTCCGCAGTAAAAACCGATTTATTTTTCCCAGTGAAAAACATTTCTCTACTTTTAAATCAGGTATCAAATAAGCAGAGCCCGCATTTTTTGAATTAATGACCCATCTGTGTATACTTTTAAATGATTTGGATATTTCTCTTCAATATGAAATTTAGCATTGCTTGCCACTATATTTATGTTGTCCTTCTTTTTTTAAATCAGTGTGGTCAATATCAAATTGGGCCCTTTGAAGTTCCCAGGGTGGTGTAGGAAGAAAGACGGCCTTGCAGATACAGACTTTTCGTCAACAGTAATGCCCGTGGCTTGCCTAAGCTCAGATGTATACGTTTGCAGAGTAATCTGAGGATAATGTTTTTGCACGTGTAGGAAAGTCGATATCTGATCTAATTTTAATTTCATTTTTCACATCATTCTTAACTGGAACGCTTCTTATCACAAATTTCGTGGCAGCCACTTCCCTCTGATCATCTAAGGGTAAAATTTGAGCCTCATTATATGTTCGAAGACAAGATGCATGGGTGGGAAGACCCCATTGCAAGTTTGAGCGCTTCACATTCTATGCTTTGAAGCTTCTTTTAAAGATATTTTTTGTGCACTAAAAAAAACACTTCTTGCGCATATGTTAATTTGATCTTATTAGACATTTACATAGATAAATTAGAGTGGATGTGTCTTGTCCCATCTCTGTGTACTCACAATTTTTAGAAAATTTAAAGTTTGTTTCTTTGTACACATAATTGTTTTGTGAATTTATGAAAACGCTAGTGCCTGTATATGTGTGTATGTATGTGCACGTGCGCGCGCGTGCAAGTTTCTTTTTGCACATTAATTTTCTGTGATTCATGCAAATACCTGCACCTGTGCGTGTGTGTGTGCGAAAATATATAGACAGAAAATGTTGCTTAAAGCCCAGCCGCCGGCGTTTGTGTGTGGGTGTACATGTGTAGATGCGTGCACGCGTGTGCATTTTGTGTTCATGCTTGCACGTGTATATGGATGTATGTTTCTGTGTCGCCAGGTGACAGGCACACTGGTGACCTATACAGTGGTGGGTTGATACAGTTTCAAAACAGGGTGACGTCACTACAACCTGTGACGTCAATGCCACTGCGTCACCTTGAACGCGTCAGACTGATACAATGTAGCTGATACTACTAAACCATTAACATCCTGGAGTAGCTGATACTACTAAACCATTAACATCCTACAGCCAATACCACATGGACTATCGTCAACAGAGTGTCTACACAGATAATACCACTGAGCTATCGTCAATAGAGTGTCTCCACAGCCAATACCACAGAGATATTGTCAACAGAGTGTCACCACAGCCGATACCACCAAACTATCGTCAACGGTGTTTCCACAACCAATACCACTGACCTATCAACAGTGTTTCCACAGCCAATACCACTGATCGACAATAGAGTGTTTCCACAGCCAATACCGCTGAGCTATCGTCAATAGAGTGTCTCCACAGCCAATACCACTGATCGTCAACAAAGTGTCACCACAGCCAATACCGCTGATCGTCAACAGAGCGTCTCCACAGCGAATACCATTGAGATATTGTGACCGCTATGACACTGCAGCTGATAACATTGAGCAATCATCAACACTGTGATGTTGCAGTCAATGCCTCTGAGCTGTCAGCGCAGTCAATACCTGAGCTATTGTGAACTCTGTGACGCAGCAACACCACTGAAACTATCGAGAATACTGTGAGACTTTAGCCAACACGACTGAGCTATCATAGACACCACCTTCCTCCCCTTCCTTTCATTTGACACTGGCCAATATTAACAGAGACGTGAAGGTTCTTATACACAAAAAATGTTAAATTTTCCAGTCGTAAAGCAGCAATAGGTGAGTATATATCAAAAGCAAATATCAGCGTTGACAATGATTAATGTTTGAACATGCACCTATCTTTCAAAAAGTTATTGTCCGTTTTCAAGGGGTCGAACTGCATCATAATACACTTGTACCAATGTTCCATTTCGAAAATAGATGATGAAACAAAAGTTGAACGAAAGGAGATGAAAAAATGAGTTTTGAATGTTCTTGTGGGGGGAATGTTCTTTGACATGTAAACAAAATTTGTTTACGTAACAAATAAAATGATTCTAATAAAACAGGTACCATGGGACTAATGTTGCACGAAAGGAAATGGATGTGATGAAACGCCCATCGTTGTACTGTTTGTAACACTTCAAACGATAGCATACTCACGTGTTGGTACTGTACAATCAACTTTTTGACAATCCTTCCAGCACCAAGTTTCAAACTACCTTCGATTCATCTTATATGCTCTCTCTCTCTCTCTCTTATCTCTCTCTCTCTCTCTCTCCTCTCTCTCTCTCTGTGTCTCTCTCTCTCGGTCGCTCGCTCGCTCTCTCTCTCTCATATATTTTTCTTCTGTCTCTCCCTTGTTTAGTATAAACGTTTGTTGCGACTACGATTGATCTATTATTGATCTATTTTGCTTGCTTTGCTGGCATTGCTGTGTATTTGGTTGTATACTAACTTGAATAAAGATTTTCTTTTAAGGAGACAAAAAACTTCAATCTATGTGCGAATGTATTTTGGATGTTGGTGTGTGCGACGAGAGAGAGAGAAGAGAGAGAGAGAGAGAGAGAGAGGAGAGAGAGAGAGAGAGGAGGCGGGAGAGAGGAGAGAGCAGCCTGCTCGTTGTTTTTTTTGCACTGCGGAAAGGACCGTTCGCACCCTGCTCTCTCTCTCTCTCTCTCTCTCTCTCTCTCTCTCTCTCTCTCGATCTCTCTCTCTATCTATCTTCTGTCGGCTGTCTGTCTGTCTCTGTCTCGTATCTGTCTTGTCTGTCTGTCGTCTCTCTGTCTGTATCTGTCTGTCTCTCTGTCTCGCTGTCTCTGTATCTTTTAGATGTCTGTCTGTCTAGGTTCTCTCCTCTGTATCTGTTTGTCTATCTCCCCCCCCTGCGATCAAATCTCTCAAATCCTCTCTCTCGCCAGTAAGTCTATCATTAGCAAATGTCTTATCTTAGAGGGAAATGTTCTTTCTGTTACTCTCCTGGTCCACACTTTTTTTTTAGAGCTATAGGACACCCTCTTTCAACCCTCGTGTGTTCTGCACTCTGACACTTCAAAATCACAGGGAAATGCCCGATCAAATCAGGCCACACTGACACTTCAGATCACCGGGAAAATGCCCGATCAAGTCAGTCACACCACACTGACACTTCAGATCACAGGGAAATGCCCGATCAAATCAGGCCACACTGACACTTCAAATCACAGGGAAATGCCCGATCAAGCCAGGCCACACTGACACTTCAAATCACAGGGAAATGCCCGATCAAGCCAGGCCACACTGACACTTCAAATCAGGGAAACAGGGAACACTGACACTATCAGATCCGAAATCAAGCCAGGCCACACTGACACTTCAAATCACAGGGAAATGCCCGATCAAGTCAGTCACACCACACTGACACTTTCAAATCACAGGGAAATGCCCGATCAAGCCAGGCCACACTGACACTTCAAATCACAGGGAAATGCCCGATCAAGCCAGGCCACACTGACACTTCAAATCACAGGGGAAATGCCCGATCAAGCCAGGCCACACTGACACTTCAGATCACAGGGAAATGCCCGATCAAGTCAGGCCACACTGACACTTCAGATCACAGGGAAATGCCCGATCAAATTCAGGCCAGACTGACACTTCAGATCAAAGGGAAATGCCCGATCAAGCCAGGCCACACTGACACTTCAGATCACCGGGAAATGCCCGATCAAGTCAGTCACACCACACTGACACTTCAAATCACAGGGAAATGTCCGATCAAGTCAGTCAGACCACACGACACTTCAAATCACAGGGAAATGCCGATCAAGTCAGACCCCACGACACTTCAAATCACAGGGAAAATGCCGATCAAGTCAGGCCACACTGACACTTCAAATCACAGGGAAATGCCCGATCAAGTCAGGCCACACTGACACTTCAGATCACAGGGAAATGCCCGATCAAGTCAGGCCACACTGGCACTTTCAGATCACAGGGAAATGCCCGATCAAGTCAGCCACACTGACACTTCAAATCACAGGAAATGCCCGATCAGTCAGACCACACTGACACTTCAGATCACAGGAAATGCCCGATCAAGTCAGGCCACACTGGCACTTCAGATCACAGGGAAATGCCCGATCAAGTCAGCCAGGCCACACTGATGCTGAGCACTTCCAGGTTCTCTGTTCAGGCACTCGACGAGCTTTCACATTTTCTCCATGGAAAGAAAAAGACCATTCTAATACGGTCGCGTATCACAAATTTAGAAGCCACGGAACCTATCAAAGACACACGAGATTCTTTGCTTCGAAAATCACCAGGAAATGCAGTAGAACTTCTGAGCTCTGTGGGAACACTGATTCGGGAGCCACAGAGACCAGGTGAAATGGATTGATTGGTCGCAGTCTTGAGGTGGACAGTGCTCAGAAAGTTCACCTGATCAGGTGGTCTGGTCAGAACGATACAGCTTTTGATAATTGATAAACATGGGGTGGACAAATCCAGTCCTGGTGTCTGTAAATACTCTGCACAACAACACTTTTCTTTTCATCTGAAAACCGAACATACTGGCACACTCTGTGGAGATTTCCATTTTCACCCTCGCGGTTAACAGTATTAAGAGCAGGGTAAATTCTTGCTAATCAGCATGGCATTTTTAATGATATTGAGTGATACACTCAACCTTTTGCTAATTTTGCAGGATGCTGTGATAGTATGCAGTTGAAAGAAACTGATCAACTTTAGCATATAAACAGACTAGTTTAACTATTTCAAAAATGGAACTTTGTTTTAAATGTACTTTGACAGTGTTGTTGTAAAGCTGCAATACGTAATTACTGGTGGATGAGGGAACATATGATTATTTCAAGAATAATGATTATAGTCCTGTACTGAGGCTGAGAGAGAGAGAGAGAGAGAGAGAGAGAGAGAGAGAGAGAGAGAGAGAGAGAGAGAGAGATTTTCCCATTAAAAGAAAGTTTTGGTTCATTAAACAAACTATAATCTAACAGCACCCACTGTAGTCTTTTTGGTGTACTTTTTCCTACTTACCGACTGACGAAGACAGATCAATACACTGCAATTCTCCACTGTAGTCTTTTTGGGGTTACTTTTCCTACTTACCGACTGACGAAGACCAGATCAATGCGCTGCAATTCTCCACTGTAGTCATTTTGGTGTGACTTTTCCTACTTACCGACTGACGAAGACAGATCAATGCGCTGCAATTCTCTCTGCCGTCCCAGAGACCGATTAACAGCAGAAAACAAGACACAGACGCATTTTTTTTTGCATATCTTTGAACAGGCTTCTTAAACACATTGACCATGACAGTATCTGTCATACTATCTAGAACAAGGTCCAAACGTTTCTTTACACAGTTTGTGGAAACTGAATTTCTTCTGCTCCTGATGAAACAGTCTGAATAGGTCAGAGGGACATCACCATAGCATTCGTTAATTCTCATATGTTGGCCTACAACTTGGTATGCTTGAATATGAAGTAACGAATTATGATCCCCATAATTGAAGGTAGATGGGATTCGAGCCTGGAGATGACCATTGAAGGCTTCAATAGTAAATTCTGTCACAGCTGGATTATCCAAGCATGCAGCCAGCCACATCCCCATAGACAACGTTTTCTGTTTTTTAGTGCCATGGGTGTAACCATCTGTCTGCAGTGCTCTGGTGTGACAAACCATGGATTTTGGTCTCCTGAGAGGCAGACTTTACACTGTATTGGGCTGGTTCAATCTGTGATGTATTTTGTATTCAGTTTGCACGTGTGACTGTGCTCATCATTTTAGCGTTATATATAATAGAATCGTGCACTACAGTTTGCTGCCTGTAACCCTATTGTTGCTCCATCACGCCACTGATCAACAGGCAGAGGTGATGCAAAACGCACAAATCACCACACTGATAACCATGAAGCCTGTTATATTTTAAAGCCACGTATAGTAAAACTTATTTCGCTGCTGATGACGAGCTCCCGTCATGTGAATACTACTTCAAGGGAACTTGAGCACAAAAATGGTAATAAAAACAACATAAACAGGCACATGAAAGATCATGTCTACCATACGTGATGCTTTACTTACATGGACGAACTGGGGGAAAAAGCAAAGAGAAACAACAATGCGTACGAAATCTATAACAACAAACAAACAAACCAAACCAAAAAAAACCCAACCTCAAAGCCCCACACACTCAGAAAAAAAAAAAGGGGTAAATGATTGCACACAACACACACACACACACACACACACACACACACACACACACACACACACAAGTTTCATTTCCAGTTTCAGATTCATCAAGGAGGCGTCACAGGCGTGCGGACTAGTCCATATACGCTACGACACATCCCGCTAAGTTTTGAGACCACACTGCGGATGATTTCAAGCTGAAGGATAACGAATTAATGACTAAGATGAGGAAATTAAAGAAGAGGATCTGGTGGCCGCGACTTAATACATGTCTGTCCTCACATTAACCCAACGTGCTGATCAGACCTTGAGTACCTAACTTACATTGGTTGTGCCATTATTATATTATTATTGTATGTGTGTGTGGAGAGATGCGTCTATGAAGAGGATGAACTCGACTGTGTGATTTCAATCTCCCCCCAACTGACTGTTGATGGTGTCTTAGCTTGATTCGCTACTAGTGTCTGACCAGCAACAGTAAAGCTGTAAACGCGCAAAGTGAAAAGCATGAAGCACCACCTTTTCTCCACCCTCTCACTTCTCCCAACGTCCAGGAGTCCGCCAGTCACGTGGTACTGGGTGACTCACCAATCACGTTCCATCAGAAGTACCCGTCCTCTCTGTGATCCTTCTGTCTTTCTTGGCTGCCAATCAGTGGGAACTCCACCTCGTGGTCTCCCCTTCCTCTGTCCCACTACGAAAAGTCGGGGGAGACTGTCCATTGTTCGCGTTGCAGCATTTTCTTGGCGAGGAGCTGATCAGGTTCAGTTGGCGTATAAATGCCTTGTACAACTCCTCCCTTCGTTTGACACCTGTCAGGGTGACTAGCTGTGTCAGTCATGGCGAGAGGAAGCTTTTCTTTGACAACCAGGCCAGTCAGCTCAGTCTGTGAGAGATTTTGCTTCTAAATCGACAAAGCGCTCGTGTGGTGTGTGTGTGTGTGGTGTGTGGGGGTGGGGGGGGGGGGGGGGGGGGGGGGGGGGGGGGGGCTTGAGGGCTGATGTATTTACAAATACATTATACTAAACACTGGTTTTATGTAACGATTTATGATGATGTCTCTTTGTAATGTCATATGTACTTGTAGAATGATGGGGAGCAGAAGAAAAATTCCGATGGACAATAAAGTTGATTGAATGGAATGAATTGAACGAGAGGAGTGTCGTCAGCATGCAGTGAAATTGATGAGTCTTGACGACATACATATTTTACAGATTCGAAAAACCTCTTGAGAAGCTGGAGGACGCGTGGGGTGTGTGTGGAGTGGTATGAGGGGGTATGGGGGGAGGGGGGGGGGGGGGACCACGTCTCGTTGTGACCAGATCAAAAGGACAAGATCACAGGACATTTGGTCACAGCGACGACGACGCACGTGGTCACAACGACACGTGGTCACAACGACACGTGGTCACAACGAACGTGGTCACAACGACACGTGGTCACAACGACACGTGGTCACAACGACACGTGGTCACAACGACACGTGGTCACAACGACACGTGGTCACAACGACACGTGGTCACAACGACACGTGGTCACAGCACGACACGTGGTCACAACGACACTTGGTCACACGACACGGACACGTGGTCACAACGACACGTGGTCACAACGACACGT
>JADBJO010027431.1:5000-21330 GCA_016801955.1 Conus betulinus
TACACGATAAACTAACAAATTCCCAGGATAAGTACCGAGCACCATTCCAGCAACTTACAGAGCAGCCTGGTGCTGCAATGACTGCAAGAAATATTCAATTATAAATAAAGCTTGCTCTTATGTCTTAGATAATAATAGTAATCACAATAATGACACACAACATCTACAAGAACTGTACTACTACAGCTCTTACTACTACTACTACTACTACTACTATTTCAATATAACAGTAACTGCGCCATCCAAAGCAATTATTTGCACTCCTTAATGTACTTGGGAATGAAATAAACAAATTATGAGTCGCATCACGTGTGAATATGTACTGATGTATGTAACTTCTTTTTTGTTTTGTTTGTTTTCATTTTTGTTTTTCAATTGTCCTCAAACGCCGGATCACACAGCATCAGCAATATCTCAATGATCTTAAAAGTTAACACTAATGGTCCTGTAACTTAGGATAGTAACGCCCGTATAACACGCCATAAATCTACTGAGAGAAAAATACTTCCAAGGGAAGCCATCCAATGGCATTTTCAATGGGAGGTCCCTGTTTATAGCCAGAGGGGGATAACCTCCCTTTGAAAGTCAGCACCTTTCAGCACAAATTCAAAGTCGAATTCAGTTTAACAGTTACTATCCTGTGTGTGTTTATTTAGCACTAATATAGAATTGAAGATCTTTTGTCAACAAAATTTATTTCGATCCTTAAAACGGAAAAAAAAAATCCTCACGGGAGTGGTTTTGGGTGCCTTACAGAGGTGCAGGTTTTGTACTTTCAAGATTGTAAGGTAAGTACAACCATTATATCACCTTGCATGTAGAAATTTACATTTTACAAGTGAGCAGAATGCGTTGGTTTTTTAGCATCATAGTATGTCATAAACTCACCGTTGACAAGCGTTAACATTCGGTTTTGCGTCAGTTTCAGTTTTAGTTTCATCAAGGAGGTATCACTGATTGCAAACTAGTCTATAAACGCTACACCAAATCGCTAAGTTTCGAGACCACACTGCTCTTGAAATCTTCCCATTGGACCTAATTTTCAGCCCCGTTGCATTAGTCGCAACGTTTTTTTGTTTTTTTTGTTTTTTATCCCAAGCGAAAACAGAAGCGTAGGTATGGTAAACTGACCAACTATATTTTTAATGTTAGGTAAAAAGAGTTTTTTAAAAAGAGAGGTTGCGGGTATTGCGGAGTTGAATACCTGCTTGCCGTCTGATTTTTTTTTCAATGAGCCAGTGAACATCCTAAAGGAAAATTAATTTTCCTGCGATCTCCAGTAGTTTCCATTCATTTTATCTTTTATTTAAGCTTGCTGAAGACTCATTTTGAGAAGCATTTATTATTCCCCATTCACCCACTCAAGCTCATACTGTTAGTTAGGCAGAATTATCTGCCACTGCAGATATGAATGCTTATCTCCCCCTATTTCTTCAATCTAAGACATAAGAGCAGGCTTTTGTTTTTGAATATTTCTTTGCAGTCATTGCAACACCAAGCTGCTCTGCAAGTTGCTGAAATGGTGCTCGGTACTTGTCCTTGGAATTTAATAGTTTATTGTAATTTTAGTCCCTTGTGGATTCATTCTAAGAACTGGCTCTCAACACTTCTGTCTTAAGAGGATATCATTTTATATTTTCTACTTTTTAACAAGAAAATGTAGCTTGTTATGCTCTTTCATGATTTTCTTTTGCTTCTTAGGTGGCACCTTTGGTTGTTTTTTTTTTTGAAAACTCAAAAAACATGCGCACCAGCTTTTTTCTGGGATGGCATTCTTCTTAAAATCGAGAAGGCAGAAAAGCCAAGTTACCACTTTTCGCAGTCACTGAGGAGAAACAAACAGGTTTCGAAATACCGGTATCTGACCAGGAGTTATATGTTATGAGTTTCCTCCTGATTGGAGATTGTCTCCCCCTTGGAGACTATAAGTTTGCTGAAGGCTCATTTTGAGAAGCATTTATTATTCCCCATTCACCCACTCAAGCACATACTGTTAGTTAGGCAGTATTATCTACCACTGCAGATATGAATGCTTATCTCCTACTATTTATATACTATATATATAGATAGATAGATTAACAGAAGATAGATTAACACCATACATACCACCATCAAGTTTACCTTTAGTTTTTCTGCAATTGCACTTCCCTTTTTAGACATACTGCTAAAACTAGAAGAGGGATACACAGATATTGACCTGTACTGCAGCCCACTGATGTCCACTCCTATCTTCATATCAGCTCTTGTCACCCACACCACTGCAAACAGAACTTACTGTACAGCCTGTTTCTCCCCTTGAAACGTCTGTGCTGGAAACCAGATGATTTCGAAAAAAACAATGTCTTCTTCTCACTGAACAACTGGGTCTCTGAGGATACAGTCAAAGATGCTTGACTACAGCTCAAGAAAAAGCGCAGCATCAGCCAGGATGCTCCATCCTACAGTATAAACCAAAACAGCACACCCCAACGCACACTTGTCATAATCACTCAAAATCCAGATAACCCACCTCTACGTCAATGGCTACAGGAACTTCACCCCCTTCTACAATCCAGTCCTAGACTCCAAAAGGCCATTCCAGACTGACTTATTTTGGGAGAAAAAAAACAGCAAGTCCCTAAGTAATATTCTCATGCCCTCTGCACTTCCCACCCATCAGTTGGACTCTTCACCACCCAGGTGCTTTCCGTGTGGTGAAAAATGTGTGATCTGCCAAAAAACACTTAGCAGAAACAGCCAACTTCAAAAGCACAGTAACAGGAGAACCGTTCACCGTCCAACACCACATGGACTGTTTAACTCGCAACATCATTTATGTTACTGATTTGCAACGAATGCCAACACAGCCAATATGTTGGGGAAACTAAAACTGATTACAAACTCGTTTTTACCAACGCAGATCGAGCATGAAAAAATCGCTGGAACTTTAGTAACCAAACCTTTCCACCAGACTTATCACTCCCTTCATGACATAAGATGTATAGTTATAGAAAAAAGTTTTTTTTTCAGAGGACAATGATTACAACAGGACATGAATCTTTCTGTTTTAAACAACTACGTACTGTTTACCCAGAGGGTCTCAACATGGTCACCTAGACTCTTCCCATACCATCCCTTCTCCCCAGGCTCCCCTTCCAACGGTACCCTCACCTTTCATTTCCCTTCGTCTCTCCCCCCTCCCTATATTCACTATCTACCTCACTGCCACACACCCTTCATTCAAGCCTTCTATTAGACTTTCCCCTTACAGGCGCCTGACCTTCTTTCTCCCTACCAGCTCCTCCTATATGATTCCTTTATGCACATACTTTTTAGTGAAATTTCTTGCTGGTCTCCCTCCTACCCCCCCCCCCCCCCCCCCTTTTTTTTTTTCTTCACGTTTACAATCTCTGTTTCCCACTCCCGTGCGCTCGCGCGCGCTCTAAATTTCCCCATTTTCCCCCTCCCCCCCCCCCCCCCCTTAGATAACCCTGTCATTGTCAGCAGCTAAGAATTGTGCAGAACAGCCTTTTACTTGGATCTGCTAAGAGATGCAATCTCCCACAGATTGACAAAACAATGTTAAGCTGAGCAATTTAGTAGTGGGGAAAAACAAGTATATATATATACTTAGTTGTGGTGCTCAATGTGGAGTATTGGCGGTGGACTCAATTATGACAAGACTGCGTGAGTGTTATTTGTTGTTGTTGTCGTGTAGTGTAGTCGTCCTTACGGTATGTGTGTGTGTTGTGAGTTTCATGTGCTCGAGTGATGTGCCAGCAGGGTTCGACAGAAACTGGGTCAAGTTCATTTTTACTCCTCATTACACTATGGTGGCTTTGGATATGTTTTTTTGAGGCATGGCCCTCGAGAAAATAATAATGACATTGTGGTCTGTTGAAGTGGATAAATGTGGCATGTATGACGTCAGTATATGGAAAATGGAAGCTTGTCTGTCCTTTCCAGGCTGCTGCATTATTATGTTCTGTATTTTGTGCTGAATCTAGTTTGGAGAGAGGGGAGGGAGAAATGGTCTGTAACCTGCTTTTTCCTTTTCTTGTTTGTTTTTGCTGCACTGCAATTTTTTGTACAAACATGGACACTGATAGTCACTGCTGTTCTAAACTTTCCTTTATGGCCCTCTCTTTGTACAGTATGTATCTCAGATTTTTTTTTCTTAAATCCCTTTTTCTCTCACACATTTGTACAGTTCCCTAGTATCATACCAAGATGACAGCAAAAGATTCTTTTAAAATTTGCTCATTCAACTGCAATGGGTTGAACAATTCAAATAAGAGAAAGGATGCTTTTGATTTTTTGAGAAAGAGAGATGCCCACATCCTTTGTTTACAGGAAACGCACTTAAAGTTGAGTCTGAGGATTTTATTCGAGCTAGCTGGGGTTACAATGTTTGGCTCAGTGGCTCTGAAACAAATAAAAATGGTGTTGTCATATTTTTCAATAATAATTTTGAATATAAATGTTTGATATTATCAGAGACCAGCATGGCTGTTATATTGTGATGAAGGTTGAATTCTTAAAAAAAAAAAAAAGTTTACCTTGATAAATGTATATGGGCCCAGTAGTGGTGACAAACCAGAGTTTTTTGACAAGGTTTGTGAACACATTGATCAGATTGACAATGAACATGTGATTATAACCGGGGACTGGAACTGTGCTTTGAATATGAAAATAGATGTGCGAAACTATTCAAGCACTGAGAATCGTCCAAGAACCTGAAAAAAGATTACTAGTATTATGACAGAACACAACCTTTTTGACGATTTCAGAGAAATGTATCCAGATAAAAGGGAGTACACATGGCGTAAGTTTAATTCAATAAAACAAGCAAGGCTTGATTATTTTCTGATAACCGAAGGATTGATTGGCAGAAGTAAACAATGTCTTTATCGACCCAGGATACCGATCAGACCATTCTGTGGTTATATTTGTTATTGAAAAAAGATCAATTTAAACGTGATAAAACCTTTTTCGGAATTTAACAGCAGTTTACTTAGAGATAAAAAGTATGTCAATGAAATAAAGCAGACTATTAGTGAAGTTAAAAAAACAATATGCTGCCTTAGTTTACAATGTAGATAACATTGATAATATCAGGAATGAAGATCTATGTTTCCAGATAAGTGACCAACTCTTCTTTGAAACCCTATTGTTTGAAATTAGAGGTAAGACCACTTCCTATGCCTCCCATAAGAAAAAAACAGGATTCTAAAGAAGAACGCAACCCTTGAAAAAAGAATTAGTTCTCTTGAAAAAGACTTGCAGGAAGATGACATCCCCCTTTTGAACCATTTGAAAGCACACACTGCAAGAAATTTGAGACTCTAGAATACAAGGCATGGCAATACGTTCGAAGGTCCGCTGGATAAATCAAGGGGAAAAAGTAAGCAAATATTTCTGCAATCTGGAAAATAGAAATTACTTAGACAAATCAATACCATTTTCTAGAGAAAAATAACAATGATGTTATCTCTGATCAAACAGGTATACTTGAAGAAGTTAAACAGTTTTATGAAGACCTATACAAGTTTCGTGATGTTTCTGACATTGACATCACAGCTGAATTCCCTGATGCCCCAGTTTTAACACACGAAGATAGTGAGTCAGTTGAAGGACTCATCACATATCAGGAGTGGCAACTGCACTCAAACATATGAAAAAATTTTAAGAGCCCTGGTCCTGATGGATTTACCGTGGAATTTTTCAAGTTCTTCTTTGCGGACATTGGCAGCCTATTTGTGCGCTCAATAATGAAGGTTTTTCTAAAGGTCAGCTGTCAATATCACAGAGACAAGGACCATCATATGTATTCTGAAAGAAGATAAATCAAAACGATTTCTTAAAAACTGGCGTCCCATTTCACTCCTAAATACTGCATACAAGATTGCTTCAACATGTATTGCTAACCGTTTGAAGGGGGTACTTCCACAAATAATTCACGAAAGTCAAAAAGGTTTTTTGAAGGGCCGCTTCATTGGTGAAAATATTCGATTACTTTACGATACACTTTTGTATGCTGAAAAAGAAAATATTCTTTTATTGGTTGATTTTGAAAAGGCCTTTGACAGCGTTTCTTGGTCATTCTTGGAGAAGTGTTTTTTTTTTTTTTTTTTTAAAGTTTGGCCCAAGCATGATTAACTGGATTAAGGCCTTTTATAAGCATATAACAACTTGCGTGTTGGTTAACGGTCAATACTCCCCATGGTTTCCCATAGAAAGAGGGGTGAGATAAGGGACCCATTATCCCCTTACTTATATCTGATTTGTGCTGAAATCCTGTCTCTTATGATTCGTAGAAATGTACTAATCAAAGGAATAAAAATAAAGGCCAAGGAAAGCTTGCTTTCCCAGTTTTCAGATGACACTAGTTTATGCTTGGATGGAAGTGAAAGATCATTTAATGAAGCAGTTTCAATGCTTTCAAAGTTTTCACTTGTTTCTGGACTTAAAATGAACTTTGATAAAACCCAGTTGTCTGGATTGGAAGCAGGAAGAACTGTGGTGTCCTGATAGATGAGAGACAAGAATTTTGTATGGGATCCTGGCACCTTTAAAATTTTGGGAATTAAACTTTCTACTAACACCGATTGTATTGTAAAAATTAATTATGAGGATAAACTTCCAAGAATGAAAAGGATCCTTGCTTCTTGGAAGAGAAGCGACAACTTACTCCCTTTGGAAAGATTACTGTTATTAAGACACTAGTGTTTCTCAAAAATTGTCCACTTATTATTAATTTCTGTCTGATTCATCAGAAGATTTTATTAGTACTTTAAAAAAGAACTGTACACTTTTCTATGGAATGGCAAACAAAGTAAAATCAAAAGGTCTGTTATTGACAAGCAGTATAGTGAAGGTGGTCTAAAAATGTTAAATGTTAGAACTTTTTGTCCACTATGAAGATCAGTTGGCTGAGAAGACTAACGTTTGAGTCTGATTTAAGAGAGTTTGTCTTTAATATGTATCCAAAGTTGGCCAAGATCAATAATTTTGGAGCTGAGTATGCAAATGTTATTATGCAAATGTTGAAAATCCCTTTTGGAAAGATGTAATGAAACATTATAAGAAACTTAATTTAAAATGTTGTCCTGATTCTGTACATGGATTTTTAGCTGAATGTATTCAGTACAATGGAAATGTATTAAGAGACAGAAAAGTTAGTCATGTGCAGGAGTGGTTGTAATTACAACATATTTTTTTGTCAAACAGTTACTGAATGACAATGGTAATTTCATGACTTACAATGAGTTTTTGACCAAATTTCCAGGTATCAGAACCAATTTCATTTTGTATGAGGGCATTCTAATGCGATTCGAAACCACCGCCAAAAATTGAATGTGAATTTAACCAATAGATTCAAACTCTTGGAGTGTAAGACTTGGTTCTGTATCCATAAAGGTAACAAATGGGTACAGTATGTATTGAATAAGAATAACAGTGTCCCTACTGCAGTTACTAAATGGAATGGTTTGTTTGAAAATCTCAGCTGGAAATCTATCTTTTCTCACTATTATAAAACATCACCAGATGTACAGTTGAGATGGTTCCAGACAAGACTGTTGTATAGACTCCTCCCAACTCAAAGATATTTGTTCCTGCACAAAATAGTGGACTCTCCTGTTTGTAATTTTCTGTGAACAGGAGGAGCAGACCATCTCACATATGTTTTATGACTGTGACATGGTCCAGAGATTCTGGAGATGCCTGCAAGAAATGATAGAAGAAAAATGCCATCACGGTACCAACTTTCATTTAGAAAAAGAATTAATTTTATTTGGAGTAAAACAAGGTGTGCACACAGGTAAAGTAACAGATCTTATCATTTCTTTTGGCTAAATTCCATATTTATAAATGTAAATTACAGCATGTACAGCCAACTTTACAAGCCTTTACTTTTATTTTAAAAAACAGATACAACATTAAACAATACTTAGCCTCTATAAATAATACAAAAGAGAATTTGAAAACAATTGGTTTTTGTATTTGCCACTTACAGTTTGAAATGTGTGTGTGTGTGTGTGTGTTTTTTTTTAATAGTGATACTATGCTGGTTATGTATGTCACTGAGTGTGTGTGTGTTGTGTGGTGTGTGTGTGTGTGTGTGTGTGTGTGTGTGTGTGTGTTGGGTGTGTGTGCGTGTGCATGTGCATGTGTGCGTGTGTATGTGTGTGTGCATCCTGTAGTTTGGTATCTCTACACGTATACATGTTGTTTTTTGCATTCTTACATTATTCCTTTTGCAATACTTGTTGGTATAATCTCTTATTATCTTTCCATCCCTATATATCCCCCTTCCCCCTCCCCCCACTACCCACCCCTCGCCTCTATATGCTTGTGCAATGTATGTCTCGTTGCAAAAATGAAATAAAAAATTCCTCATTAAAAAAAAAACTCTGTAGAAATGTTAGTAGTGCCAGTCATAACCATTACAGTAAACTCTGTGGAAATTTAGTAGTGCCAGTCATAACATTACAGTAAAAATCTATAGCAGTGTGTTATTAGTGCCAGTCATAACATTACAGTAAACTCTGTGGAAATGTTAGTAGTGCCAGTCATAACATTACAGTAACTCTGTGGAAATGTTAGTAGTGCCAATCATAACATTTCATTGAGACATTAGGGAATCAGTGGTGATGCCCATGATGACATGTCAGTGAATGTTGGGGAACTGTTTGGTGGTACCCATCACAACGTTTCGGAGGCACATTTGGAATTTGTTGGCGGTGCCCATCGTGACGTTTTTAGATAGAGGCTGGGAAGTGTCACTGGACACTGAAGAATTGGTGGAGGTATCTATCACATCTTTGTGGACATGGGGACATTTTTGGAGCTGTCCATCACATTTTTTGTGGACATTTAGGACTGATTGATGCTGCCCATCATGACGATTAAGTGGACATTAGGGAGCTTTTGTGCGATGCCCTCACGGACTTTTAGTGTACACTGAGAAAAACTTTGATTATGTTAGCCATGATTATTTAGTGGACACACATATGAGCTGCTAGCAGGGTCCATTATAACATTTCAGTGTATACTGAGTAATTGTTGATTGTGCCAACTAATTTAGAGGGCACTTGGAAGTTTCCATCAGGAACCATCATAACATTTCAATGGATATTGTGAAATGTTGGTGGTGTCCACGAAGACACCTCGATGGATATTCGGGAAATGTTGGTAGTGCCCATGAAGACACTTCAATGGATATTGGTAAAATGTTGGTGTCCACGAAGACACTTCAATGGATATTGGTGAAATGTTGGTGGTGTCCATGAAGACACTTCAATGGATATTGGGAAATGTTGGTGGTGTCCATGATGACACTTCAATGGATGTTGGGGAAATGGTGGTGGTGTCCACGAAGACACTTCAATGGATATTGGGGAATGTTGGTGGTGTCCATGATGGACACTTGAATGGATGTTGGGGAAATGTTGGTGGTGTCCACGAAGACACTTCAATGGATATGGTGAAATATGGTGGGGGTCCATGAAGACACTTCAATGGATATTGGGGAAATGTTGGTGGTGTTGTCCATGAAGACATTCAAGGGATATGGGTGGAAATGTTGGTGGTGTCCATGAAGACACTTCAATGGATATTGGGGAAATGTTGGTGGTGTCCACGAAGACACTTCAATGGATATTAGTGAAACGTTGTGGTGTCCATGAAGACACCTTCAATGGATATTGGGTGAAACGTTGGTGATGTCCATGAAGACACCTTCAATGGATATTTGGGAAACGTTGGTGGTGTCCATGAAGGACACTTCAATGGATGTTGGTGAAATGTTGGTGGGGTCCATGCCAGTGGACAGTAAGGAATCGTTTTTAGTGCCCATCATGACATTTCACAGTACACTGAGACATTACTCGCAGTGAGTATCTTAACATTTCAGAGTACACTGAGACATTATTGGCAGTGACTGTCTTAACATTTCAGAGTACACTGAGGCATTATTGGCAGTGACTGTCTTAAACATTTTAGTGGACCATTGTGGATAGTTGGTGGTGCCCTTTACAACATTCCAGTGGCCGATCAGAATTGTTGTTTTTGCCCATCATAACAATTCAGCAGACATTTTATTGCAGTGCCACTCACAGTTTTTCAGTGGAGATTGCGGAATTGTTGGTGGTGCCCAGCAGTAGATTTAAAGTGACATTGAAGAAACGTTAGTGGGTCCTATCAAGTAACAGTAGTTACGGCAGGCCATTGAATTAGAGAGAGAGAGAGAGAGAGAAAGCAGAGAGAGAGAGAGACGCACACACACCACACACACACAACACACACACACACACACCACACACACACACACACACACACACACACACATGTTTTAAAGAGACGTTGATAAGAAATAAGACACACACAGTAGACTGACATAATAGAAAAAGAGGTACCGTGACAAAATGTAATGTGCACAAGGCTGAGACCATTTGCCGCCAAGTAAGAAACAACACATACACGAAAATAAAGACAGTGATAACAAATTAAGATGTAAACGAGATTGACATCGTTTTATTTAATTACAACACAACAAAATGGCCGCAGCAACAAATACGGTTTTCCGAAACATCAGTGTTCTGGATCAATCAAACCACTGTAGGGTACTTCGAGTGCGGCACTGTCAGCTTTCTTAGCAATCGTGGATTCCGATCAGGCCACACCAAGGTTTCCATGGACATCCAGACTGACGTCTGTCAGAGGAGTAACAACAACAAAACATTTAATCAAATGAAATCATGTTAAACAACGAATGCGACTTGTTCTGATGCCTCTGGATGTGTCTTGCATAACACTTAAGGAGAGGTGTGTGGGAGAAATAAAACATTTGTGTTCTGTGGGATTTCGGTTCATAAAGTTACATGAGGAAAACGTATGCAGGACTGTGTCTGCCATGCCTCTACTGATGAAGAACTACTGGACTATCTCGTTGAGTCTGGCTGTGTTGAATGTCACCTTTTGTGACCACTACTCTTTTTACCGTCAGTCACACAATGTCTCAGCTGACGACGATTGCCTTGGCCCCCGACATGACCGACAGGCACAGAGAAGTAAAACGGCAGAGATGGGAGGCATTAAATAATTCCAGACTTTGGGACCTTTTTTCTCCCTTTGTACTGATAGCCCTTGAGGATTATTAGCTATGGTGGGCTCTGTGGAGGTTCTATGTTGCTTGGAGACTAAGTGACAGGCTTCATCCTATGCTCGTTTTCAACTGAATGAAAAAGGGAATATCTGATATTCTGATGGAAGAACAGAAAATCGTAACCTGCTGCACCAGCAAACATGTCATCGGATAAAAGAAAAGGAGCACACTAAAGCAAGACCGTGATTCAAAACCAAACTCTGCTTTTTCTCAGATAGTGAATTTGTACTTAGCACCAGTAAGCACACAATGAAAAAGGAAAAATAAGATGAAAAACAAACGAACAAACTAATCCACAAACTGCTTGCGCTAATAGAAAAAACACTCTGAAGCGCAAATCATCTATAATTAAAGACGTTGCTCAAGTACAACAGGACTAATCATCTATAGAGGCAAGCACACTAAAGGTGAAGATTCCCCTCAAAATCTAGAACCCGTTGTGAAGATAGATAAGACCTGAATGAGAAAGAAGATTCAATCAAAACAATTGAAGGCTGCCTAAACAGCGGAAAAGAACGAGTCAAAGAAGCTCTGAGAAGACTTGCAAGCACAGCAGAGTGCCCAGCAAAGCAGAATCTGCAAGAATGAGAAGAAGTAAAAATAAGAAAATCGTTCCTGTAGGAAACTAGTGAGTAATGACTCTCTTAGGATACTCAAAGCACCTTTTGAAATCCAGGACTTGATGCAGGCCCTTCAACAGCAGACAAAATCTTAGGCAACACAAGTAACCAACACAGGATGAGCTAAGAAAATGGGTAAGAAAGCCAGAGACAAAACTTTGCCTTGGTCTTGTGGAAGTTGTGTCTGTCTGGCTGTGCATAAAATGCTGTCTGCCACGATTGATATGCAAAACACAGAGCTAAGGCAGAGAAACGAGACTTCGATGTGGGGAGGCGTCGATCTGACAAATACATATGATTCAATTCCACACAAACTGGTGCCACTGGCCCTCGAGATGTTTTTGGCCAGGTGTCAAGCTTGCATCCAGCTGTCTGGTACGGATCAGCTGAGAAAATCGTAACCTGCTGCATACTACGATTCAGATAGGAAAACGGTATTCAAATGCCGGTAGTTAAGGGAGTGCAATACCTCTGAGGAGACGGGTGATAACTACCAGTCAGGGCTAAGATGGGGAGATTAGCAATCTAGAAAGTTTTATGAGTCAGATAGAAGATAGTCATACCGAGTGTGATATAAGCCAAGGGACACTTTAACATTTTTGTGGGTTCCATGTGAAGATTTGTAAACCACCAGTGTGGTATAGGTCACTTGGGAAGATTAATAATCCATGTGTGCTGCTGGTGGGTCAGATCGGACAAATACTACAGTCTAATATGACCTAAGATTTACCAGTTTTGCAATGTGATTCATGGCACATGGTGGACTACCGATCTTCTAATCTGGTTTCATAACACGATGTGGATCACAAAATCTTCCCGTTAAGCAGTCACATATTACAGAGAACAATCTTACGATCTGACCTAAACACTTCGTGAAATACATTTTTCCCTTTTTCTGCCACAAACATGCTGTCAGTTACCAATTTTCCAGTCTGACTCTCAGTATTCTGCAGATTACAACTCTTTCAGTCTGACTCATAGCATATTGTAGAATTCTGATTTTCCATTATGATCAATTGCCACAATGCGTTTTACTACTTTTCCCATTCAAACATTTTCAAATCGTGGATTACAAAATCTTCTTGCCTGGTGCAATTCACACTGTGAATTACCCATCTTCCCATCTGACCCATAGCGATCTGTGATTACCCATCTTCCCATCTGACCCTAGCGATCTGTGATTACCCATATTCCCATCTGACCCATAGCGATGTGTGGATTACACATCTACCCATCTGACCCATAGCGCTGTGTGGATTACCCATCTTCCCATCTGACCCGTAGCGATGTGTGGATTACCCATCATCCCATCTGACCCGTTAGCGATCTGTGGATTACCCATCTTCCCATCTGACCCACAGCGATGTGTGGATTACCCATCATCCCATCTGACCCATAGCGATCTGTGATTACCCATCTTCCCATCTGACCCATAGCGATCTGTGATTACCCATCTTCCCATCTGACCCATAGCGAAGTGTAGATTACACATCTACCCATCTGACCCATAGCGATGTGTGGATTACCCATCTTCCCATCTGACCGTAGCGATGTGTGGATTACCCATCATCCCATCTGACCGTAGCGATCTGTGGGATTACCCATCTTCCCATCTGACCCATATGTGTGGATTACCCATCTTCCCATCTGACCCACAGCGATGTGTGGATTACCCATCATCCCATCTGACCCATAGCGATCTGTGGATTACCCATCTTCCCATCTGACCCATAGCGATCAGTGATTACCCATCTTCCCATCTGACCCATAGCGATGTGTAGATTACCATCTACCCATCTGACACATAGCGCTGTGTGGATTACCCATCTTCCCATCTGACCCGTAGCGATGTGTGGATTACCCTCATCCCATCTGACCCGTAGCGATCTGTGGATTACCCATCTTCCCATCTGACCCGTAGCGATGTGTGGATTACCCCATCCCCATCTGACCCGTAGCGATGTTGTGGATACCCATCATCCCCATCTGACCCGTAGCGATCTGTGGATTACCCATCTTCCCATCTGACCCACAGCGATCTGTGGATTACCCATCTTCCCATCTGACCACAGCGATGTGTGGATTACCCATCATCCCATCTGACCCATAGCGATCTGTGATACCCCATCTTCCCATCTGACCCATAGCGATCAGTGATTACCCATCTTCCCATCTGACCCATAGCGATGTGTAGATTACACATCTATCCCATCTGACACATAGCGCTGTGTGGATTACCATCTTCCCATCTGACCCGTAGCGATGTGTGGATTACCCATCATCCCATCTGACCCGTAGCGATCTGTGGATTACCCATCTTCCCATCTGACCCATAGCGATGTGTGGATTACCCATCATCCCATCTGACCCGTAGCGATGTGTGGATTACCCATCATCCCATCTGACCCATGGCGATCTGTGATTACCAATCTTCCCAACTGACCCATAGTGATCTGTCGATTACCCATCTGACCTATAGCGATCTGTGGATTACCCATCTTCCCATCTGACCCATAGCGATCTGTGGATTACCCATCGTCCCATAGTGATCTGTGGATTACCCATCGTCCCATCTGACCCATAGCGATCTGTGGATCACTCATCTTCCCATCTGACCCATAGCGATCTGTGGATCACCCATCTTCCCATCTGACCCATAGCGATCTGTGGATCACCCATCTTCCCCATCTGACCCATAGCGATCTGTGGAATCACCCGTCTTCCCATCTGGACCCATAGTGATCTGTGGATTATCCGTCTTCCCATCAGACTCAAAGAACACTGTGATTAACCATTGCTCTCTCTGACCTACAGCGCATGCAACTTCCCTTCTGACTCAAAGTACAAAATAAATGACCCATCTTACCATTTATGAATACTGTTCTGCAAATGACTCTTTTTCCCATCTTTTTCCATAGCACATGGTGGGTTAGCAATCTTTGAATCCGAGTTCCAGCAAGGAGGCTACGGAACAGGAAACAGTGTATTTGAAAATGCAGCCTCTTCGTCTTTGAGTATGGAAGACTTCAAAAGAAGGGAAGAGACACTTGAAGTTGTGACAGAGACGGGAGATGCATACGACAGTTTCTAGTTCTCGCTTCTCATGTAGCCACTCAATTACTGTGGATTACACGATGGGTTGCAGGAACACTTCAGAAGCGAACCGTCATCCTACAATTTGGAAACTGGATATCTGAATCTCATAAACTTTCTACTGGGTTACTTCAAGGTTCTCTCTCTCTCTCTCTCTCTCTCTCCTCTCTCTCTCTCTCTCTCTCTCTCTCTCTCTCTTTGTTTATACAATGTTTACACTAACGGTTTTCCAGGCCTCAACAGAAACAGAAGTGCTCGAGTGTTCACATTAGCATGTGACGGTCTGATCTACAAAACTCAAAGAGCAATAACAGTTCAACAGCGGTTGAGCAAAATTGCTCAGTAGCGTCAAGAAAGCGGATCGTTCACAACTCCTTCTAAAGCCTAGATATTGGTTTGCACTCTCAACAAAACATAAAGACAAATACGCTCACTAGTTTTCTTCAATGGAATGCAAGTTGAATCAATTGACAGCCAACACAAATTGGGAATAGGCTTTGATAGAATGTCTAGCTTTAGAACACATAATGCGAATATTGTTCTCAAATGCAAAGAGGGTCTGTGTTCCATGAGAGCAACAACAGATAAAGGCATTGAACAGCACCATATTACCAAATATGTCATACAGTTGTACTGTGTGTGTAACTGATTACAGAATATGGTATACAACACTGTCCAAGAACATCTTTAGAAATCAGAAAGAATTAAAAATAAAGCAATAATACTGACCCTGGGAACTACGAACACATTAATTGACAATACGCGATACCTGCTTCACGTTCCTTTGATGCAGGTCAGACACAAGTGACAACAGGTGTAGACACATTTGAAAGCACTTGAAATTCCCCGAAACTCATTACATACAGTAGTCAAAGAAACAAAAGGCACTCGTCTGGGTCGTGGAAAATTATGGATGTGACAGGCAGAAAAAAAAATATACAGCTCGTGTGCCATTTATCAGAACTCAATGAAACGAAAGAATTGGAAAAAAAAAAAAAAAAAGTATCCAGACCAGTTCAAACTCCTTTACCAAAATTGCCGTTAATCAAGAGCTTGAAAGACACTGTCGAGGACGCCCAAAAAGTAAAACTGACGCATGCAGTCAGATGCAGGCCGAACCATAGTACACTGCCAAATACCAGCCTTCCCCTCTGACCTATAAAGAGTGCAGTTTGAAAAGAAAAGAAAGGATGCATGCTGACAAAGTATTAAGACCAGATGAGAGAAACGGTTAGAAAAGAGCAGAAGGGAAGAAAGTCACCCTTACAGAACATTCATGAACTTTCGCACTCACTCTCTCCACCTGGGTTATCGGGCCTCTTGGTCACTTGGATAGGGGCTATCTGCAGGTTATCTTGCACTGTTGATTCGCAGTGTTGGTTGTTATGTTATAGTATTGTGTAGGACATGTTGAGTATACAATCAGTGGGTTGCCACAGAGATGAACTCAAACACTCAAACGGCAGCCGTC
>JADBJO010027432.1:0-21326 GCA_016801955.1 Conus betulinus
AAGGTGAAAAACAAAAAAACCCACAGGGAAGAGTCTACGTCTGGGGTCTGCAGGTGGATCACGGCATCAACAAAAACCTAACACCAGAAAAAAAGGCACAATCATCTGCGACTTTGGAAATCTGTCCCACCATCTGAAACTAAGGGAAAGAAGAGGAGAAGCACAGATGCTTCACCTTGTGGTATCCTTCCCACTCTTCAGGATCTTTGACAGTGGGACACCATGGCACACCAGGTCCAGGGGGCCGGTGAGCAAGTGCCAGGTCCTATGGGGATGGGCAAGATCATACTGTGGTCCATTGACCCTCAGGGGGAGGCCGTTGCGGATGTCGTAACAGCAGCACGGTGGGACCTATGCTGGGAATTCCGCCACAGCCAGGGTGTCATAGCCCATGGGCGCCGTAGTCAATCTGCGAAGCTCACGGGCCGGGGGCAGGGATGTATTTCACACTATCAAACAAACAGACAAGCAGTGCTAGGCCATTCGAACTTCATACACTGGGAAACGAACACACATTAACACTTCCCCGTGTGGAATACCAAATAAATGACAAAAACTCACAGTGACTGCACTGATGTGGAAATACAAGAAAACTCAAACGACAAGCCGCTGTGCCCGGGTCCAACGCCCACTTTCTATCGTTGTTTTTTTCCCATTTCTTAGTGCCATTTTGCATCACGGACTTGTCGGATCAACAATAGTCAGGTCACACATGAACATCCATGCCAATGTACCTAGGCCACAAGGTGGGTGCTATGTATAAGTCGCAATCTAATGCAAGAGGTTCCATACACAACACAGATACACGGCTGTCAGAATCTGATCAGCACAAGCTGTGGTCACTCGAGCCAAAATGAACATCTCTCCAGGATCTTCGCAGAAATCATTCTGCTAAACTCAGGCGGTGACATAAACAACAGTAACCCTACTGGAAACATATCCTTGTTGATTGTATCCCCCATCAGCATAATGCATACACACACAAACATCTCCTACAAGCACCTCTAAAAAAGGGGATAAACTAAAATAAAACTGTAGCAAGCCATAAATGTACATGAAACATTGGGCCGGTGGGGTGCGGTGCAACCACCACATCCAAGGCAATGAAACCGATGCTCACTCCACACATCCGCTACTGAAATCGCGTAGCATGTGCTTCACCAATCTAAACATTCTGAAATCGCAACAGCACGGACTACGCACAATCCTGGCGACAGGAACACATCATCCCGATCAATGTTCAGTCTTATTCACCATATTTACCACTTCAACTGAACCCCAGCCGGTATATATCTGAAAGGTAACGTAGTCTGATCAAATCATTCTTCCCAGCTACCACTATTACCATTAACACTTAGTGATGTCAGTGAAATGTACAGTTCCAAACAATCTACTACACAGGTAAAAAAAAAAATCCCGCAATGAACCACACAACAATGTTGTCTTAACACTCCCTTCTTTTGTAATCTTCCAACCCCATAGAGTCTCAAATGCTCACTAAGACTGAAGACAACTGATCAAGCATCTACGGCTAAAACAAAACTATTGGCGGCTGAACCTGAAATCAAGCCTGCTTAACCTAAAACAACTCCGGCTGAATGAAAAACAAAGGAAACAAGAACTTATATAACTGAAAAGGAGGTGCTTCAAAAACAAAGTCCATCCAAGAAAATCAACACATGAAATACCCAATGAAAATAAAAATACACCAGAATCGCATGAAATGAAAAAATGAATTTAAAGAAAACAAACCCTTTATACCAAATCTGCCATCATATACTGAGAGGAAACCAGAGACGTGTAACGTTTGCAGTCTTTACTGAAGGCAATTAGTAACAGGTAGTTCATTTCTTTTTACTTATTGATTGATAATACAACCCGCCTTAACAAATTTTACAGCCAATCAAGCTTCATCGATACCTTCAATAAATTGCAGAAACTTCATTCGCCATAGTTTCGGAGCAGATACATTCAATAGTTCGGTCATTTCAGAACTTCAATCAGGCCATAATTCAACATTCAAGGCCAGCGAAATTGAATAAGAGCGAGAGAGTACAAAACTTGCAGACCTTTACAAATGAAGGGTGCATCACTCAAAAGGCCGGTTCCTGTCTCCAGGTGCAATTCCTGTTATACAGCCCACTGAATTATCTTTACCATGATTTACCTCTTTGCAGGCACAGAGATTGCTTACAACCCTATGAAAAATTAATTTTCTATGATCCTTATCATAGAAAAAGAAAGCCAACCTGCCAAGACCCTCAAATCTTCTGTGTTTCCCAACCTTTTAAGGCCTCTTTCATGGCGATGAACTTCTTCATAAATTTTTCATGGGGATCAAAGCTTTCATAGACCCTTTTCATTCACTATTTTTTTTTTAGTCAGCCAGACAAGGTGGATAAGAACATACAGGACATTCTTCCAGATGTGTGGATATTTAAAAGGGCCCAACTCATGGCGATTCAATGTACACATGACCGACCCACACCCTTTCCACCCTGTGACCTCACCTGCTGCTTTCCATGAAGTTCCAGCCATTGGCGATGTGCAGCGTGGCGCCCCTGGTTCGGTCCCGTGGATCCCAGCATTCCACGGTTCCACGGTGCCCTCTTTGGTGCCGCAGGAGAACAGGTAGTGTTGGGGGTTGAACTCACAGCACAGGATTTCCCTTGTTGAGAAAAGTGACAGTCCGAACATGTGAAGAGGAGAGGGCGTGATTCCTTCCATGGGACCTCCTTGTTCAGATAAGAACAGTTATTACATGGATGACGGACCTCACAGCAGACCATGACTTCCCTGTGGCGTAAGGGGATGGTTGGAACATGGGGAAGACGTGTGCATTCGTCAGTATAGGAGGGGCTTTGGGGTGGGAGCATATGGGGCAGGGGGGAGTTAAACTGCACCACCACCGGACTTACATTTGGTTTAAAAAGGGAAAGTCCAGCATATGTGTGTGTGGGTGTGTGTGTTTGTGTGTGTGTGAGTGTGTGTGTGTGGTGTGAACACATATGTCTGACATGTAAGTGTATGTTGTGTTCTGTGTGTGTTGTGTGTGTGTGTGTGAATGTGTGTGTGTGTTTGTGTGTGTGTGTGTGTGTGCGTGTGCCTGTGTGTTTGTGTGATATGTGTGTGTGTGAGGGTATGTTAACTCACAGTGCACAACTTTTTTTTTTGGAATGCAGGTCCGTGACAGCACATGGCCAGCGTACCCCTGCACCATCACAGACACTAAACAGGGACAAGTTTAGTAGTGTGTGTTCCAATCTACCACACAAAAGAAATGTTTTCCTAAATCACAGAAGAAGACCAAGTTTCCCGCCTCACAGATTGCAACAAAAAAAAAAAAAATATTTCTGAATTCTGGGAACTGGTCAATGTTTCAAAACTCACGCTCATAGGAAACTGATTTCATGACTCACTGATAAGGAAATACTTTTTTGCCTAATTCTTCATTTCAGAGACATTAGATAATTCACTGGGTAATGAAAAAGTTTTCTGACTCCGATAGACTAAAAAATTCCCAAATTTCCTGAAAAAGAAATATTTCCACCCTCGCTGACAAGGAAAGCACTTTTAAACCCACCTCTCACCTCCACCCCCTCACCCTCCATCATTTTTCATATCTGGCATTTGTTTGGATGGATAAGTCTGAAAAAAAAAAAAAAAAGAATTTTCTGATTAAATCAGCTTTTGAAATATACTAAACGTCACACAACATAGCTGTGCTTGACTTCGGGAACTGAACTATAGAGGACACTAATTTGAATAGTTATGTTTTTCCATGGGACGATCATCCTAAGTGGCTTGAGGTGGATACCAAGGGCATTTTGTGAGGACCGGATTTCAGCTCTCTTTGCCCACCCCCTCACCCCCGTATCCCACGGCCTACCTCCCCTCCTCTCTTGTCCCACGCTCTCCTCGCCCTCTTTTTTTTTTTTCTTTCCTTTTTCTTTTTCAGGGCATCTTGGATTATCAAAGAGGAGACCTCACAACTAAAGAGAATTAAGACAATTCCCTTTGATAGATCTTTCTAGAAATCTTCTTTTGGAAAGAAATCTTTTCAGTGTTTTTACCGTCTGTTCTTTTGAAATGTCCAAAACATTAGGAATTAACCATGGTGTTTGAAACGCAAAACAAAAATAAAGCAGTTGTCATCTCCCCATTCTCACAGTGTTGTTTGCACACTACACAGACCATTCTGATCTTTACCAGCTCACTATGTGTACACACATACACAGACATTTTCTGATCTTAACCGGCTCACTAATGGGTTTCAAGTATCGACAATATTTTTCACCATGTACTGTCTCCTAATGTGTTTCATACTAACACAACGATGAATTCCTTTCCCCCCTCTACCGCTCCTGGCTCTGCTCTGTGCCCACACATACACCTGTCGGACACTCTACCCCACTGCAGAACCTGTGTTCATACAGCACAGACATTTCCTTTATCTTCCCACCAAACCGCCTCATGATGGTGTGCACACATACAACAGACATTTTTTTATCTTTCTCTTGCTTTAATTCGTGTTCATGAAATAGTCAGAATTTCCTGAAAACTTTACCTGCCTCCTTTGGGCATGTGCACACACAAACATTTACATCTCCACTGACTCCGCACTGTGGTGCCCCACATATACACAGGACCAATTTTTCTATCTTTATTGGATGTGTCCACGATCTGCTGGCATCCAAGATGAGCCTCATAAAACCCCCCTTTGACTAGGGTCCCTTCCATCCTCTCTGATGAACCAGCTGCGCCTGGTCGCGATAAAAACACTGCCCAATGCGACTGAAGCTGACCGCATCACTTCACATATCTGTGCTGAGAGACTGCGCCTGGCACTGTCCGGTCTCCCAGTTGAAACCGTTAGTCATCTCTAGCTGGCACACACAGTCTTGGAAGCAGGATCATGTGATCCACTGAGTGTCAATCTAACTCTATCACCTACCCCTACCCTTGCTTGCCTAATCTGCCTACATCTCCTTTCTTGCTTTTCCTGTTCGCTACGAAAGCTTGAAGTCAAAACTGCACGAGACTAAAAACTAAAGATTGCAATCAGGCACCATACGACTCAGCTGCACATTTCCTGCCGCTTTGTCTCCCCCACACACACTAAATGTGAGAAGATCATCATAACAACTGCTCAAACTTCCGGTGTGTGGGTGTGTTGTGTGTGTGTGTGCGTGTGGTAGCTCACTGCGTGTGTGTGTGTGGTGTGTGTGGTGTGTGTGTGGTGTGTCGTGTGTACTGTGTGTGGCACCTGCATTCGTGGCCGTGCAAATGCATGCACAGTGGCGTGCCTGCCATACTAATGCATGCCGGATGTTGCCTGCGTACTATTGAAATATATCATCTTGAACAATAAAGAATGCTCTACAGCTTATCCATAGACCCACATCTGCAGCCAGTGAATCTAAGAACGCCTGCAATCCATATCCTCAATGTTAGCATGTAGGATTTGGTAACTTTAACAACCTGCCACTTTATTTATGATGCAACATATCAATATAATCAAAAACTTAAACCTGGAGACTCCATTTCACATTACTTACAGAATACCATGACACTGCGCCCATTCACCCAAGACCAATGATCCTCCAATGTCTATCTTGTCAACAGTTGGTTTTGAGACAACTTTTCCCCATCAGTAGCGACTAGACTAGGAAAACAGCCTTTCGACACACACAGATGGAAACATTCAAAAGCAATGACCATGAGATGCTCCTCTCGTTAGTTCCACTTCATCTTTATCAAGTCGGCCACACGCATATCAAGACTTACACAACCTGAAGTTTTATCTGGATTGGACAAGTTTCCTTGACCCTTTGTAGACGAAGCTAGATAACTCTTCTCTCTCGCCCCTTCCTCCCCTTAACTACAAGAACACTCCACTCTCTCACACACACAAACCACCTTCGAAAACTGAGGCCTGCACCGCACCCTACACGCATACAAAATCTTCACCTGGCCTCCTACAAGAAAGCTTTACAGCAGTGTGCCTGTAAATAATCCAGAATACACCACGAACCCAAAACATTGGCAGATACCTAATCGACTACGATTTTGCACCAATGCCAAAACTGTGTGTGCAGAGCTCGAATTTGCGGTCCCCCCCCCGAAGTAGATGGGATCCGCAGAAACATGATCTGGAACCATAAAAACATGCAAAGAGTACAAAAAAAATAAACACACCAAAACTGGGTGTTTCTTATATTACAACTAAAAATACATCTAAACACATACACACAACCACCACCACACCACACTACACACAAAACCCACACCACACACACACACACACACAACACATCACACCAGGCAGTTCTTCATACAGTCACGTCCAAACACTTGAACACATGCCCATGATCCGCAGGGCTCGAAATCCGACTCATCTTAGAAACATAAAACAACCCTCTGAAACCATTCAGGACCAGAAATTATTGGTACATAAAGTTGCACTTCCACTGACATTCCACGCAAATGCATAATAGAATCCCCATAACAACGCTATTGCACGACAAAACGCTCTGAAACAAATACAAAAGCCGTAAGAAAATACATTACTATCAAATTTAAGAACATGAGTGGAAATCGTTTTACTCTTTCGTTTTCTTGTTTCTTATTCTCTATCTAATCGCGCGCAAAGATCGCGCAGCGCTCAACACACACCAAACACGCACAGCACAACACGCACACACCACGCAAGAGCACAACACATAACACCAATCACGAATCGTCCTCTCTCATACCCCCCAGCAGATCCCTTCCCCAGCCACACTCCTCCCCCAGTCGCCCTAGCACCAGATCAACACCTCTCAAAGGTGGGTTCCACACAGAACCAAGTAGCCATACTGCCACTAATCCCGTTCCCAGGAACTGAACTTGATTACCTCCAGCATCAAGTCCCTCTATTCAAAACTTCATCGACAGCTGGTTGACATCATCACCACGTACCCCGAGTCTGAGGCCCCCCCCCTTGTTGGTACGTTCCTGAAACCGTCCAGTGTGTAGCAGCATACCACTGATTAGGCATGAACATGCCAGACAAATGAATGACAATTAAAGCAAGAAAGAGAAAAAGAAAGACAATCAACGACCCTGCATAATGACTCAACAATGTACCATCAAGGCTCCCATTTTTTTTTTCTCCCTCAACTTCACTTTGATTACATAAAATCAGTGTAGTTGCCATCTGAAATGCAACCTTTTCTTTTTCCTCATTCACAGCCAAACAAAAAAAGACCCACATGTCCAAAAATGGCAAAAACGACACAGAAAAATCAGAACATTTTCTGCCCTGCATTGCAATTAGATCATCGACGACCCACAAGCATTACTCTTCACCTCATCATTTATATATCAAGGCCACCATGGCATTTTCAAACACAGATCGACCATATCAATACTCGATTGACACTATCATACCAACAGATGCAATGGAGAAAAGTATCCGAGGGTCCTATCCCAGCACAGCTCCTTCAAGCAAGGAATGATGTGCACAAAAAACCATCTCCAGTCATGATAGTCATTATAACTTGTCTACAACAAACTGCGATAAACTTGACATGTCATATGATGTTATAATATTTCACATTCAACTGCCTTATGAGGGTCTGTTAATTTCACATTCATGCCTTATGATGTTATTTCAGCATTTCAACTGCCTCGACAGGGCTATGCTACCAAAGTGACCCATGCTGTTATCTTTCCTCCATTGACTCTGATTACATGACACAATCACTCAATGGTTTTCAACGGAATCCAACGCCATGTCCGTAAACAGTCACAGAAAAGATCAAGTATAATTCTGACATCTGACTGGTTTTGAATTCTTCGACCTTTGGTGCAGTCTGATGTTCATTTCTGAGGCAGCAGTCTACGACTGTGGACTGTAAAGAGGGAAGTAACTCTCCAACCTGTGGCACAGATGTAATTTCCTGTCACCAGACACTCGCAACACAAGCTGCTGCCACTGGGGACCACTCAAAGTCCTGGATTCAAACTCTATCCCGCCGCTGCAGATCTGAAGCCCAAGAAACAGAAACTCCCATCTGACACACTGTCATGCTCATTCACACTGAGTCTTCATTTCCAGGAAAAAACTAGCACCATCTCATTCCCAAATGCCACTTTTAAAAAAAAAAAAAAAAAAAAAAAAAATCTACCTTCCCCTGGTCTCATCTTTTGTTTTACTAAAAAGAGAATGATCGACAACAACTAACATAAAGATGCATTCAACACACACAAAAAACGCTCACTACAAATATGAAGGGGAAAAAGAGTACTTGTCTTCATCGTTTGGGAAAACCTGATATTATCTTCATTCCTGACACCCCACCTCCACGATCTAGTTCTTTTGTTCTGCCCTTGTACTGTCACAACAAGCCTTTCCCCCAACCAAGGTTCCTGAGTTCTTAATCACATTTCCCACACGTCCAGATCTCTACTACTGACCTTTTCATGCCCTGATTACTGCCCAGCTTCACGTCCTCCTGACCACCCCCATCATCTCCATGTTTTCTCCTCCATGTAGTGGAGGGCACAGACTCCTCATTATTCCCATCATATTCGAAACACTCTACTGCCCTCCCCTGCATGACCGAGCCACGGATATGATTGATTTTAACAAGAGAATCTCTCGCACATCAACTGAGCGAAACAAACAGCTGCCAACAACCTTTCCAATGTTTATTTTTTTATCCTGAACTCGTCCCGGCTTTAGCGAAATAATCCCTCCAACTCATGGGGGGGTTTTTATCTTTTTGTTTCAAAATCTTTTTTTTTTATCAAATCTAGACATGTTTAAAACTCCTTCCTTTGAAAAGTGTGAGGTTTACTTTAGGGGTCGTATATAATAAAGCGGATGATTAAGGAATACAGAGAAAGGCACAAATTAATAATACATTTGGACAATCAGATGACTATGAAAAATCATGCATATCAAACAAACTGTTTTTTAACACACACCCTCACTGTTTGTCAAAGGTGGGAAATCACCCTTAAGTGAAAATCCTTTTTCAGTGAAAACATGAACGCCCCACCCCTCTTCAGTCCAACCCACACCCGAGATCCCCTTCATCCCCTCTGTTCCTGAATGTTTGACCTCCAGAAGTGACCAGAAGACGTGGACAACGCACTAAAGAAGAATGAACACCCCACACATATATCTGAATTCAATAGAGACAAGCGCCACCTTAGGCATTAATGTCAAATGGTCCGCCAGTCTCATTACCTTTTCTTCCACAGCAACAGTCGCATGTACAAGATGCTGTTTTTTTCTCGCCCCACCCACCCCCGACCCCCCCAAACACCCCCCACCCCCACCCAGAACCCCCCCACTGATGAGTTTGCTACTACTAGAAACAGCTGAACAAAGTAATTGGGTGACACTGTTTACACTGTTGCCAAAGACATACTTATGCCTCTGTTGAACGTTCATTTACATAAAGTACAAAGCTGACAACATTGTGGAAGAACAGCCTCCCACCTGAAAATCACATGATCACATTTGTAAAGTTTAGATTTGCATTTAGATGCGTGAAACCGTACAGGATCCATGAGTAAAGTACCACAAGACTTTTATTATTTTTGCCATTCGAGTTACTCTGTCATTTAGACTATTTTCTTTTCAAATATTCAAGCACCGAAAGCACAAATTCTAAATTCAATCATTAGCAATAGTATATTGAAACTTTCGCGTATACGTAAACGGAATAACATTACAGTTTTATACTGAGTAACCAGTTGATACAAAAAAATTAATAATAAGTACATTTACACCTGAGCAGTCAGTAACCCACAACATGTACTGATAACAGTGGTGTGAACTAGCACCACCAGAGAGACGCAAATTCAACCGAGACTTAAGTTCCATCCAACACCAAATGGAATCTGGATGAGTATTTTCTCAAAATCAGAATGATCACTAAGTGATTCACTAGTAGAATTTTATCCATTTTTGTTAGGCACCAATAAATTTAGTTCTGAAAAAGACCAATGGAACAATACAACAGTGTGCACAACCCACAGGCACAGGTTGTCTCTAAATACTTAGATCTCTATGTAGCTCATTTCCATACAGCTAGTCATTTACCAGTGTGGTGGTTCATCACTGCATGCAAATAGTTTATTTTTCTTATAAATGCATAGATCATGCTCGAATAGCATAGGAAAAATTATAATATCTACAAGTATAGGTAAGACTGAGCGGTCTTTTCAATGTTTTCATACAGCTCATAACTCTCTTCTTTGCTATGTGGTGCCCACTGCGTGATGGTGTGTGTACTGTGTTTATGTTGTAGTAGTTATGCCGTGTGTACTGCACTGGATCGCGCGACGTGATGTGTGTAAATGTTATGGATGTGATAATGTTTGATGTGTGTGTAAGCAGTAATGTGGGTGATGCTTACTCGTGATGTTGTAGTGAAGTGTGTGCGTTTGCACCTGTGTGCTTGATGCTTAGTCCTGATCTGATAATGTGAAACCGTTGATTGATCGACATAGCTCCGAACTACTTTTGTTGTGGTGCTATGCCCTGTTTTTGCTTAGTTTATAAACGCCATCCATTAGTGCACTAAAACCCACCTTTTTTTTTTCTTTTCTTTTTCTTCCACCATAAAGGACACGTACCTTGATCATTACTTTGTTTCTGAAGTGTTCTTCGTTTTCTTTTGCTCTGACACCAAGCCACGAAGGAAAAACAATACCACAGCTGACAAACTCATAGTATTGAAAATGATTATCATTCAACTCAGATCGTGCTCTGCAGTAGACACACTGCCACACGACCCATCAGCGGACGTCTCTGAACAAGGTGTTCCATCGAATCGGCTGGGAAACTTTTTGTGGTCTTCAGATCATGCAAGTCCTCCAAACACTTTCTAAAAGAACATGTTCATGTGCGTGGCACATGACATCGTGACTGCACCATGGAAGACTTCTTCACTCTTAAAAGGTATGATGGTATAAAATACGATGCTGGCCGGTGTGCAGCGGGCGATCGACTGTTTCTTCTTTACGACCACCAATACAATGTCAGAGAGGAACGCCATTTAAGGTTATTGGACTGCATCTGAAAAGACTTGGTTATTTTGTCTGTGTATTCCCTCCCTCCAGCCAGCAGTTCTCTGCATAGCTCAATATAATTTTTGGTTCAGCATCTAGGCGCAGGGGGCATGAATACTATATTTATATACATACTAATAGATATGAATGGCACAAATTTGATTCCTATTTATGGCAGTTCTGGCCAAAGCATACTCACCATTTTCAATCGAGTCACAGCACAAGACCGATTCCAACCAGACCCGGAGAACACAAGCCAGACAATGATCGTGACACACTCCACTTATTCAACCATTGTAAAAAAAAGTAATTATTTAACAAAGTGGAAATGACAAGTTGCGGGTAAGCCAAATTGAGAGATAGTAAGGAAAGGCGCCAGCTAACGGGCTACCCAAAAGCATGACACGAATTAAACCCGACAGAACCAAAAGTCTTCTTCTACTTCCATCGGATTCGCGCACAGATTATCTTCAGTGCCAGATAACCAGATGTCTTTATAAGTTCAGCAACCAGTAAAACAGAGAGCCTATTTGAAGGAAATGTTATCTATAACAGCGTTTTGCGAAGGAGCACCCAGGACCATAGGCTGCAACCAGGCCACTTCAAACTTTAGTAAGACTGGCAACCGTCATGTAGAAAAATGAACTTCTGACAGCAGAATTGTCAAGAATTTTTCGAACAGAGAACAGCAAACAATCCAATTGAGCATAATGCACAGAGAGTTTGGTATCATTCTTCACTTTGTATGAAAGAGTTGCAATGGTCAAAAATGCTCTCTGAGTGTGGAAATGACAAGGTCCACTTAGCTCCATCTGGAAACATTGCGAAAACTCCAACACAACTCCTAGGTCTGTGACTCTGTACATTCCTCAGCGCATCCCATGCTTAACATACGAAAACACACAGCGCTAATACAAAGCAGCTAGGGGTTGTTTTTTGAATATCTACTTTGAACACTAAGAAAGGTCAACAGACACAGTCACATCCGGGTTTATCACGTGATTATTCTGGATTCAGAGAACAGCTGACAACCATGATAGAGTAATCAACAGATAGTATCAGATCTGCTTTGCTTGGCCAGTGAAGTTTCACCTGCCACGCTGCATACGGACTGTAGTGCTTGCGGGTGGTGCTAACAAGCCCTTTATGGTGGAATGGCTCCCAAGAGTTGAGAGAGAGCAGATGAGAGACAATGGACCAATGTACAATGCTTTATTGACAATTAGTTATAACACAACCCGTGTTTCCAGCCGTCTTATGCCATTGGGATCTGGGGGTCCATTGGATTTCTTCAACGAAGTGGTTACACATGGAAAACAGTTACAACACTAACTAATAAATAGAAATAAGGAAAAGGCCATTGCATCAAACAATCTTTTCATTCACAATAAACCATGTTACCTTGCCTAATCATCGATGTTTACAAACACAGCCCTACATATGACTTTTGGTTTTTTAGAGCTAGATCGGAAAAGCTTCGAAAATGAGTTTACAATTCTGAGGGTCCTCTACCATTTTCAGAGGATAATAACACCAAAGAGGGTTTTCAGTTTTGGCCAAAAAGACTTAAATGCAGAACAATCCGATTTTCTAATTTAATTATACATCTGGGCAAATGCTAAAAACGAATCAACTCCTCATCTTCAAGTTTCTTTTGAGCAGGATTGGCACAATCAAATCACTTTCCGCGTGGCATGAACCATCTTTTCTTGCTTTAACCCCAGGTTTTCTTGTTCGCAAACCAAGCGAACATCTCTAAAAAACCTTACAAGAAACTTGATTTACGATAGTTCTCAGCTTGAAAAAGATCTTTAAAAACATCATTGATAAAACTCATGACTTGTCACTGTTCTTCCAAGTTACTATGCCACTTTTGCATATTGTAGTGATTAGTACGCAGTCAGTCACCTATCTTTACACTCTGCCAGAAAAAAATGACTCGTCACCACAACCGTCTGAGTCAGGTCCATATGATGCCCAATCTTATTTTACAGATAGAACTCTCTTTATTTCATAAAAATCAATGCCCAATTCTGATGACCTAATTCTAATTGAGAGTTAGTTATTTATGCAATATGCCCATGTTTATTAACCCTTAGATCATTTGGGTAATTCAATAGTCCGCAAGACCGATACTTTATACAAACATTTCACACCAGTTTCAAACATAAAAGGGAAACTGAGAACCGGTTTTTCAACCCTGACACACATTTTAATTAGAGGTATGCAAAGTAGTACAATTAGGGCACCGTTTTGATTAGCAAAGTTGTGTACAGTCTTTCCTTGTGCTCATAATCACGTCAAATACCCAAAACTTCTGCAACCATCATGTTTAGAACCAGGCTTTATTTATATGTGTCAAACAATTTCAAAACAATGAGGGACCTATAGAATTTAGTTATGTCATACATAAACAGATTTCAATATTACCACCCCTTTCTCCTCTTTTTGGCCACCTTTCTGACCGACGACCATACTAAGACTCAGTTGTTGGCATAGGTAAGAGTAATAGATTCCTCTAGATCTTTATATGAGTTTGTGTAACTCTAAGTTTAATTCCCCCCATACCATGATGATATTGCCATTTCGTCACATAACAGCCAGATAACCCACCAACCTTTCTAAATACCAACTACGTTTCACTTTATCTAAATTTAACCTCTAGGTTCAGACTATCTGCTTCTATGTTTTATAAGTTTAACTGGAGTTTTGTAATCCCCACCACAGATTCAGAGACGTACAGAACACCACTACATTCGCTTTAATTCTAATTAACTTTATAGATTCGAGGACTATCGGCTCTTACTCTTGGATTTTAATAAGTTTAAACTGGTTTTTGTGTATCCCAACCACAGGATTCATCCAGAAAAGGATAACGTCGACACCAAAGATAAAACACGAAATATCTCAATAGCACCAGGAAATAAACTTGTCACACCCTGCTTGCCCTTTTTAGATAATGTCAATAGCCAATTCATTTATACAACAAAGAAAATAACTGCGGGACGACTAAGACATACCCCTTGTTTACACACCCCTCTTGGGATCTCCAAGTACAGATCTGAAATATAAAAAACACTTTATCAACGCCTACACTAAGCTGTTACATATCATACACAGTCTTCAAAGATTTATATATCTACCCCCCTACCCCCCCACCTTATTACTTTAAGTTTCTGCTCTAACGGAATTCAACAAAGCCCTATTCAAATCTACAAACAGCACATAGACTGTACACTGATGATTCATCAATGCTTTTGTACACAAACATCTTAAGCAGAGGTATAAATGTTGTCGCATAGTACTTTAATGTTGTTTATTCTTTTCTTTAACAGGTCATTTATAATCATCGCAGTATCCAAATGCAGATGCAGTCTGCCATTCAATGAGTTTGCCTTTTGAGCGCTGAAATTGACCTATGGCAAAACCAGTTTTACTACTTGTTTCTGTTCTTCGTTTACAATCACCGATCAAACCAAATCCTCGGCTGGAACCTTTATTTTTTTTCTTACCCCCCATTCTTACCATGCAGGCTGCCGCCCCATACAAACACATTCACAAAAGTGCACATGTTTTTTATTTATTAACCTTAACTGTTAAAATATAAGTGACAAAGCTTTTCTGCAAAATGATTTTGAAATCTATTGCGCGCAAACTTTATATTGCTGCATAGCATTCCTGGTGATAACACCACTTCTCCTCTCTTCATGCACAGTAGGTTCTTTCACGTCACTTCTTTCAGTGGTGGTTTGTAAAGTGTAAGGTCACACGGGTAACCATGTACAAGGAATACAGTCATCACATTTGCAATCACAAATAACCAACGAGATCTATCCCTCTTCCCTACCACGTTTAGGTCACCTCCCACCAACTCCGTGTAAGGCCCACTTTACCTCCGCCCCCCCCCCCCCACTTCCTTTCCCCCGGGAGGCCTGAAAATCACTGGTTGCCCCAGGCACCAACCCCCCCCCCCCTCCCCCCTGGAGGCCTGAAAATCGTGGCATAGGCCCCAGGCAGCCCTCCCCCCCCCAACCCACTCCCACCCCCCCCCTTCATAAGCTGATGATCCGGGCACTATTGTTAAATCCGGAACCCTCATCGCCGATAGTGTCAGAATACTTCAACTCGATTTTATCGAGTGTCAGATCTTCACTCTGATGAAGGTGGACACGTCAAGAAAGAGTGCCTTGTTGCCCCCCGAACCATACGCGACTGGTGGAAACGGACCTGTCCGCGTAGAAGTCGTCAAATCCCCCCACCCTGGCCCTCATTCATTTCGAAGGTGACCAGAGCCTCCATGTAAATTTTTTCATATTTGTTTCTCCCTCAGCTGCTCAGTGACCACTCCTATTGTCAATAATTGTCGATTACTCGCAAAAGAAGAAGAAAGTAGAAGATGATGATGACTATCCTGCTTCCATCATGTCGAGTTCTAGCCGAGAAAAACGAACTATAAAGAAATCAAAGTTCTGAATTAACTCACATCTTGGCAGTGATTTTTCCGGCACTAAGATTGTAATCTTAATGTTGTTTGCAGTTGAACACACCTGCATTGTTATGAAACGAAAGACCGTAGTACAAGCCTCCCCAAAATCGACTCCAAAACACACGTTTATTCCAATGTGAAACTGACCGGATATTAGAATGAAGGCGCCGATTACATCCTTACAGTACCCCAAGGAAGTGTTGACACCAATCACGAAGCTCGCACAAATTAAGGAATGCGATGCATTCATATGAAAGGCCTCTTATCAACGTGTTTTCCGTTTAAACAAAAACTAAAAACCAAAACAAAAAACAAACAAACCAAAACAAACAAAACAAAAAAGTAAAAAACGGCTACATCCCCACTTAAACTTCAAAAGAAATTTAATCAATTGTCTGAAAGAAGCTTTCCTGAATTCTTTTTTTTTTATTTTTTTTTTTTCCCCCTACGGGGTATTGTAAAATGTGTACGGGTTATGCAAAAAACATCCACTTTATCGACATGTTGGCCACTCTTTCCGACAAGCATCGATTTTATGCGCGGTTCAGTGAGCACAAACATTTGGTCATTGTTTTTGTCTTGTAATTTCTGTTTCTCCATATTGTCTTGTGGAATCACTAACAAGTCTTTTATAGATTTGTTTCATTTCCGACCTTCAGTTTCATATCATTTAAACATTAAACTTTCTTTTTTCTTCATTCAGAAGAGATCTTCTGCCGGTTGTAGATTATCGGCTTAGTATTTATGCACCCAGGAGTCTCTTACTCTTACAAGTGCAATGGAACCCTCGTGAAGTGTTGTCCTGAAGCCTGCGGACCTTGGCAAGACCGCTGTTTACAGACAATATTGCAATCACCTCAAAGATACACTGACAATATCAGACAAGTGGGATGAACAACGACGCATACACCCTCACCTGAGGAATTTTGGGCACAGACCAGCCCTTAAGGCACACTGTGGCTTCACCCCTCAGTTAATGTTTTAAATGCTACTCGTCACACACTTTACATGATCCCCATCTGTTCTACTTCCTCACATTTCCTCATGTCGTCCACCAGCACAGAGCAGTCTTCACTGCCTTCACAATCCGTTAACACCAATCACAGAAAACCCATTAATGGCTCATTCTCATTCCGACTTTCTGTCCAAACAAGTAGCATGGTCGTCCTGTCACCTTTCCGTGTGTGTGTGTGCGTGTGTGGAGTGTGTGGGGGGGGGACCGACCGGGGGGGGGGGGCGCACGCCCACAGCGCGCAGCGTGCCATGGAAATGCGTGCGTGCATGTGCATGCATGTCAGGTCTTCTGTGGGCCGTAGTTAGTAGTAGTGGAGCTTTTCATTTTACCGTCTTTTTCACAAAATTATGTGATGTTAAACGACTGTGTCCGTGGCATGTGTGCATGAGTTGGGTGCATGGAGTGCGCATGCTTGCACGCTCTTAGGTGAGAGAGAGAGAGAGAGAGAGAGAGATGAAGAGAGTGAGAGAGACGAGACAGGAGACAGAGACGAGAGAGACAGACAGGAACCAGACAGGACTGAGAGAGAGAGAGAGAGAGAGGAGGGGGGGGGTGGGGGTGGGGGGAGGGTACCAGCATCGCTCACTGAGTGGGATGTTTATGCTGACCCTGTTTCTAAGGAACCTGCTGTTACTGAAAAGAAAATACCGATCTGAAAAGCTCGTTCCCGAACAAAAAAACTGCACATCTTGACAGATCGATCAATCCCACCCCCCCCCCCCCCCCCCCCCCTCACAAAGCGCGCAATCAATGCCACACTTTATTGATCTCTTATATATATTCATCTATTTCGTGTTGTAATATTTTCATCTATTTTTGTTTTGTATTGCTCCATTAAAGGTTGCAGGTGTACTGTCATTGGAGGACACCTAAACTTCAGACCACTTTCCACCCTTAGGCCTACTCCATTTTTGTTTGTTCTGTTTGTTTGTGTTTGTGTTTTTGTATTTTTGTTTTGCCGATTTCTCAATAAATCAAACAAAATTCATTTTCTCAAAAATCATAATGTTGAAACAGTTATTCCGACAGTCCTACAGAAACGTGGACCCGAGAAAATTGTCGTCGCATGTGCCCTGGTGTTCCTAAATGGCTCTTCCTAGCATAGCCAATGAAAACAATGTGGTAGGCGTCTACAAAGGGAGACCTAATCTGTGTCAGAGATCTCGCGTTCAGCCGAGAGCAGGCTCCGCCGTTTTTCAACGACAGAGCTGCTAGTGGGCACACACGAGAGACTATTCTTGCCCTGCGTGGTCAAGCTGGAGGTGAGGAACACTGGGCCAAACCATGAGATGATATGTTGCCTACCTGGTCAACCAGAGGGTTGAACAAGCCACACACGAGGGTTATTTTTCCCTTATTGTTCAACCAGAGTGGTGACAATGATAAACATGAGAGATATTTGAATTTGTGCACCCTACGGGTCAAAACCAGAGTGAGGGACAACTGCCAAAACCACGAGGGGTACTTTTTACCTATGGTCAAACAGAGTGGGGACCATGCCAAAACCAGAGAGTCTTTGTGCCCATACTGGTCAACAAGAGTGAGACAATTGCTCAAAACATGAGAAGCTATTTTGCCCTACTGGTCAGTCAGAGTGAGACAAATGCCAAAACATGAGAGCTATTTTGGCATACTTGTCCAGTCAGAGTTGAGACAATGCCAAACACTGAAAGATCTATGTTTGCCACTACTGGTCAGCCAGAGTGAGACAATGTCAAAAAACGAGGCTGTTTTGCCCTTACTGGTCAAGCTGAATGAGGGACTGCCCAAACTATGAGAGCTATTGTGTCCTACGTTGGGTAACAGTCACTGAACTGAGACTGCCCAAAATATGAGAGCGTATTTTTGCAATACTGGACAGGCAGAAATGAGACCGTGTTTGACAACATGAGAGCTATTTTGCACTACATGGTCAGCCAGTGAGGAATGCCAAAAACATGGGGTGTGAAAACCGGTATGCACTGTGATGGCAGAGAGGGTGATTGCTCGAATTGCCACCGAGCGCCGTGCCTCTCAACATGTTACAATCAACTGTTGGACTTTATATATCTGAGCATGGCTTGACCCCATAAAGTGAGAAAAGGTAATTAATAACAACGGAAAATAGGGACAGGCGTTTCCATCTTCCTATATTTTTTTTTCAAGCACATGGTCTGTCGTGTCATGTTGAATATCGGTTCTGCAGGGTCTTTGTCGGGTTTTGCTGCCTGGCATGTGCAAAGTCTTTGATATCTGTGCTCACTTTCTTCCTCCTCGCAGGGTTCATCACTTGAAATACAGGGTTTTTGTGAACTTGTGAATTGGTTTTCCATTATATGGGTGTGAGAAAGACACCCAGGACAAAACTGGTGGTATGAGCAGGGATTGATGCTGCGATGTGGCGTGAGGTTTTCTTCACGTCAAAAATGAAAAATTGTTACCTTAAGTCTGAAAAGACAACATTTTCACCAAAACCTGGGCAGGTTAATTACAAGAGGTTGCTGTTTACTTTCGGCTCCCATTGTTGATCATACTAGCACAGAGATATATTCCTATTGGACATAACAGCTGATCATTGGAATAGGGTGGTTCGATATGAAAATAAGTAGATCTAGTTAATCTTTCTATGATTTTTCTGTTCGCTGAAATTTGCCTTTCATTTATTTGTATGTCATGGAACTCGTCAGAGACAGAAATGACTGCTGCTTGTATACGCTGTTTTGTCCATAGGTGTTCTTTACCTTAAGGCATTGGAAAAGATGTTGTTTCTTCGTTTGTATAAAAAAAAAAAACGCATGTTGTTCCAGGGAATGGATTTTGACCGCTTTGACATCGGCAGTATGTTCCGATGTTCACCTATTTATGGTCCGTCCAAGTACCTTCTGTTGCAGCACGGGCAGTTAGTCTGCAGAAAACACCAAGATTGGACTCTGTAGGACAAACCGACAAGAGGAGAACTTCCGCACTGCTGTTGAGCCATTTTGATGGTATTCCAGTTGTGCTGTGTATTTGCCGAACGTGCACTGAACAACCTACCAAGCACCCATACTGATGAAAGACAATAAAAGGCTCAGGCCTGTCGGGCTAGAAACCCGTAGTCTTGGTGACACACTTTTCCCCCCCAAAAGCAGTTGTAGGAAAGGCAAGGAGGGAACGGCAACGAGTTCAGGAAGCCGTTTCGTTCAAAGACATTGTACACGACCAGTCTCCCGTTTCTGCCAGGTTGGTACCCGTTGCACTGCACACGCAGGCATTTGGGGCACCCAGAAATCAAGGGTCTGGGAACTCTACAGTGTGAAGCCAGCCGTTGACCGTGTCATTCTCAGTGCATGCAAGCCCGTATTCCGAACAATGATACGTTATCAGGACGCTCACACCGAGCAGAGGGGGTCAGGCAGCAGAGCTCGTTCTCCACAAGGTTTGGTGCCTTCAGGGGCTGAGAGAGGAGACATTGGCCCTTGCACACCACGGCGTTGAAAAGAGAAGCTGTTGGGAGTGTGGAGGGCTCTAAGATAGGAACCGCATAAGTGTCACTTGAGGACCAGTCTCCAGTGTGACATCTTCTGGGAAGAATTTAACCAGAAAAGTCATTTGTTTTTGTCATGTTGAAGATTTTAACGAGCAGCAACTCCTCCAGAGCTTCATTCAAGTCTACCTCCTACAAACTAACCTGTTTGAATGCATTATGAATTCTGGGTCAAACGGTTTCTTGCTAAAAGTTAATGAATCTTTCAAGGCAATTACAGTTTCCTGCAGGAAAATTAAACGTCTTTATTATCTCTCGGGGACAAACGTGCTGTTTGCTTGGTTTGTGATCTTCGGAACTTTACTTTCCTTTAATCACAATAGAGTTTTCTAGAGGAAGCACTCACGGAAGTATATGGTGTTCACCTTCTACGTGGTGTGCCTCAGGACTGAACGAATGGTAAAGTTCTAGTTTGCCTTCGAGAGACCACAGGTGTTGGATTAAGGGTCACTCATCTATCGTAAAAACACATGTCCCCAGCACAAGGGCATTGCAGGGGTAAACAGAGGTAGAATCACAAAGCATTGGTGGGGTCTTGGAAAGTTCGACCAAGCCATTGTAGAACTTTTTTTAAGAAGCAGTTTGGTCCTAACGAAGATTATATGGGGTATATAACTATACGCAGGAGAGCGATGCTTTAGTCTCTGAGAACTGTGCAAGTACCCGTCACCGATGGGCTTAGAGAAGAGACACTTGGATTTGGGTCGGGTGATGTTTTGGGAGTTTAAAAAAAAAACACAAAAAAAACAACAACCTTACGATCAGTTCATGTCACCTGATGTGGTTGAGTGTGTGTGGGTGTGTGTGGTGTGTTGTGGGGGTGTGGTGGGTGTTGTGTGTGGTGGGTTGTGGTGTGAGTGAAGTGGAGTACGTGATGTGTGCCGCGGCGCGAGCGGGAGTGCTTGTGTGCGTTGAGTGCGTGCGTGCATGCGTGTGTGGTGGAAGTATACGACGCGCGGCGAGCGTGGGGCGTGTGTGTGTGTTTGTGGTGTGTGTGTGTGTGTCGTCGAGGAGAGATGAGAGAGAGAGGACGAGGAGGAGAGAGAGAGAGAGAGACGATGGAGGAGAGACCGAGAGGAGAGAGAGAGGAGATTTTACAAGAACCTGAACGCGTTTTACATCATTTGTTGTACCAAACAAAAATTTATTCCGGAAGCCATATGGCATCAATAGTCACAATATTATTGGACGGGTATCATTACCAATTCATATCTTCCACACAACCTCCCCAAATCAAACTGGGGACCAAA
>JADBJO010027433.1:2500-15000 GCA_016801955.1 Conus betulinus
AAAGGGAAAGAAGGAATGGGAGGAGGTGGGATGATTTGGGGGGGGATGCGATTTCATCAGACAGTGTTGTCAAACACCTGGGAGGCAACAGGAGGTGAGCCAGTAGCATGACGCTGGCTTTGCCGTGTGTGGACCACAGCTTGCTTTGCAGGTGGTAGACAATCGATAGGAGAAGAGACGACAAGGAAAAACACCCAGGTGGGACACAAACAAACAGACAGGAAGACAGTGGGGTGGGGTTCCTGTGAGCCCCCCCCCCCCCCCCCACACACACACACAGAGTCTGTTAGAACTTCATACCTGTCACGACTATTCCATTCACTACTATTATTAACTCTCTCGTTATTGGTTTCATTATGTTTTACAATGTTTCTGACATTGTCAACCTGCCACTTTTTGCCAGGTTCCTGTATCATCACTACTCTTACTATAAGGCTTCAATCATGATTATCATTAAAACAATTGAATATACCTATCGTAACCATTGATATCCCTATTAGATTCCATCCTTCCCATAATGTGTACCTTCCGTCTATTTATTCTCCCAGCCCCCTCCCCCCCCCCCCCCCTCATCATCATCATCATCATCATCATGGTACACGGAAGGCGTTTCTCTTTAACAAATGGGACTGCCTAAACCGAGTTTTTTTTGCTCTACTGGGATTTTATAGTCACAAATGCGCTGGTCAGGCCTTGAGTGCCTACCTTACATTGGTTGTGTTTTTTATGTACATGTGTGTAGTGAATGTGCACATGTGTGTGTATGGATGTGTGGGCATGGGCCCATGTGTGTGTGTGTGTGTGTGTGTGTGTGTGTGTGTGTGTGTGTGTGTGCGTTTGCATGTGTGTGCATGCATGTGTGTGCGCTGGTGTGTGTGTATGTTTGTATGCACGCGCGCGCGCGTGTGTGTGTGTGTGTGTGTGTGTGTGTGTGTGTGTGTGTGTGTGTGTGTGTATACGCCTGCATATCCATGTGTGTGTGTGCGCGTGCGCGCGCATGCGTGCGCGCACGCGCGAGCGTGTGTGTGTGTGTGTGTGTGTGTGTGTGCACACATGTGTGCCTGCGTGTGTATGTACGTGTGTGTCTGTGTCCAGAAGTGCATGTGCATGGGCACTTGCTTGTGTGTGTGTGTGTGTGTGTGTGTGTGTGTGTGTGTGTGTGTGTGAGATGAGAGAGAGAGAGAGAGAGAGAGAATTTGGTTTTATTTGTTTGTCTGTGAGTGCATTATGGGCGTGACTCATACACGTGAGTAGGGGGAAGGGGAAATGTGGGTCTTTTACACACACACACACACACACACACACACACACACACACACACACATATATATATATATATATATATATTTATATATATATATTTGTCTCTCTCTTCCTCTCCCTGTGTCTTTCTGTCTCCCCATTCTTCACTCCCCACTGTATTTCGATGGATTGATATCCACAACGATGTGTTCTTTCTGATTAAGAACTTAACCCCAGTGAGTCTCTCTCTCTCTCTCTCTCTCTCTCTCTCTCTCTCTCTCTCTCTCTCAGTCTCTTTCAACATGCAGATGTACATGATTACATTAGTGACATCGTTGTTGTTTTTGGTCCCAGTTTCCTCTTTTTCCCGACATTCCCCCATCCCCTAGCCAATCCCCCTCTCCCTACCCCCACAGCCATCACTTTGTTTCCGATCCCTTCTCACATAGCTCCCCCTCCGCATTCCCCTTCCTTCCCTCCACTTAAAACCTCCCCCCTCCCCCCCCTCTCTCTCTCTTTCTTTTTGCCTACACCCTGTGTACACACACCCAGATATTTTGTGTGTCTGTGTGCACGCACGTTCATACGCACGTTCAAATATATGAACGTGTGTGTGACATTTGATGTGCAGGTCTGTGCTTATGTGTATTTATAGATATGTTTGTGTATGCATGTGTGTGCATGTATATGTGTGTCTGTGTGTGGTGTATGTGTGTGTGTATGTGCGTGTGGGTGTGTATGACAGTATGTGTATGTGTGTGTGCGTGTGGGCATATTGGTATGTGTGTGTATGTGTGTATGGGTTTATGTGTGTATGCGTGCGCGTGTGTGTGTGTGTGTTGTACGTTTGTGCGTGTTCATATGCGCCCACATGTGTATGTATATATAAATGTGTGTGTATGCGTATGTATGTACGTATACATGTGTGAATGAATGTGTATGTCTTTGTGTGTTCACACTCATGGATGTGGTATAGGATACGTTATTAAATGTGATCACTTTTTCAATGGCTGAAATGTTACACGTGCAGAACGCCAATGAAATTTCAGATGAACAGAGCGAACATGTGTGAGATGTTTTGATCATTCAGTCGCAATAAACTCCCCGGAGGAAGGCCGTGAGCCGAAAATTTGGGTTTTTTAAACGGAACTTGTTGTTCTTTTCCTTCTTTTGTTCAAGTGTATATATATATATATATATATATATATATATATATATATTTCACTGTACATAGACTGATACTTGTTTTGGTTAATGTGCTATGTAGTATATCAGTAGCAGCAATGAATTCTGGCCAGTAATGTAAGGAGCAACCATGGAAAAGAATTAGAAGGCTGAATTTTACAATTAAGACTGTTTTTCTCCATACAATAGCAACTGTAATTCTGTTAGAAATAGTAAGAACATCTATAGTATTTGTTATTGATGTCTTATGTTTGAGTCTCATAGAACAATGCATCAATAAATCAGAGCTACCACCATATTTCTAAGAACGAGACATTTTGAAGGAATGACAATTTTTAGTTTTCCTGTTTGCATACAAAAATCTCCTGTTTGCTTTAAATACTTCCCAGTTTTTCTGTAAATCACACACACAATAGTAATCCTTAACTAGCCTATATCACAATGTGTGTGTGTGTGTGTGTGTGTGTGTGTGTGTGCGTGAATGTGTGTGTGTGTGTGTGTGTGTGTGCATGCTTGCATGCGTGCGTGAATGTGCATGTGTGTGGGTGTGGACTCGCGCACACCTGCTCCCATTTATTAAATCACAAACTGGAGGACTTTCCAACGTTGACGGTGGTTCAAAGACGCCTAACGCCTCTTTTTAAGAGGGCAGCAGGGGGGGGGGGGGGGGGGGGGGGGGGGTATGGGTGTGGGAGGAGGTATGGGTGTGGTGGGAGATAAGGGTGGATTGCCGAGGAAAAGGGGAAGTGGGGGAAAACGAGTGTCCACCTGGTCTACGTCTTTGTGTTCACTGTCATCGGTGACTTCAAAGACCGCTCACTCACGGCGAATACGGTTGTTGGGGAGGGAGGTGGTAAGGGAGTGGACTGAAAATAAGGGTAGTTGTAGCAGGTTTGGGCTGGTGCTGGGGTGCAGCTGTAGCTTCATGTGTGTGTGTGTGTGTGTGTGTGTGTGTGTGTGTGTGTGTGTGTGCACACGTGCTTGTGTGTGTGTGTGTGTGTGTGTGTGTGTGTGTGTGTGTGAGTGTGTGTGTGTGTGTGCGTGAGTGCATGTGCACACGTGTACGCACGCACGTGTGTGTGTGTGTGTGCACAGCGGTGGGCGTTTTATCACAGAGAGAGAGAGAGAGAGAGAGAGAGAGATGGGGCGGGTAGTCAGAAAGACGTTGGTAGGAAAACGAGAGTTTGTCATTGGAAACAGCGTGAGCTAGTTCCTTGGGTGGATGGTGATTGCATGGGGACAGGGGGCACCATGTCCACAACGCCGGCGACATTAAACAAGCAGCCCTGCGGCATTCCTCTCCACCCTCACATCAACCTGCTCAAAGCCACTGACTGCGCGCCTCGAAACCGTTATCACCGGCAGGGACTTCTGCCAGTTTAAGGCCATAGAACAAAGAGTAGCCGACGCCTTGGCGGCAGTTTAAGGCCATAGAGAACAAGAATAGCCGACACCTTGGCGGCAGTTTAAGGCCATAGAACAAAGAGTAGCCGACGCCTTGGCGGCAGTTTAAGGCCATAGAACAAAGAGTAGCCGACGCCTTGGCGGCAGTTTAAGGCCATAGAACAAAGAGTAGCCGACGCCTTGGCGGCAGTTTAAAGGCCATAGAACAAAGAGTAGCCGACGCCTTGGCGGCAGTTTAAGGCCATAGAACAAAGAGTAGCCGACACCGAAATTTATTCAGATAGGCCACAGCCCCTTCTGAAGGGGGATTACTTTCAATACCTTACATGGCGATTACAACAACAGCAACAAAATAATGCATAAAAATGATACAAAAACATTAACGCGTTGAGTACAATCTGTTGTACAAGTGCACGAAGAACAGTTTACTACTCTCAGAAACTAACTTCGACTTGGATGGCAATTCCATATAACATCGACATATCAATACATTTAACTAAGCACAGCAGATCGCCTCTTAAAGGCTCTATACAAATATATGCACAAATTCCTCACAATACTTTGATTTCTGTTCGTCATTAGTAGACTCATACGGAATTGACATGGGTTTGCGCAATATTTAGATGGAATAAATTCCTGCCGTAGATCACTGAGAGCAGGGCAGAGGAACAAAAAGTGTAGTTCGTCATCGTTTACCTTTTGACATAGTGGGCATACAAAACTGTCATCCTGAACTCCATCATACCTTTTACGATGCACTGCTAAATCCGAAACCCCAAATCTGAACTTTGTCATGTAATTCTTAATATGTCTGTCAATATCGAGTGAAAGATACATTTCACAATTATTAAACGACTTAAATGTTCTGTACCATGAAAACCTAATACTTTCTTGAATATGTTCATGCCAGTTTTGCCATCTGTTATCAATGAGTCTTTGACGAAATACTTGCAAAAAATATTTCACGTTTTCCACACCCTGGTTCAACCATACAAATCCAAAACCATTTAGAAATAGTATCTTACGAACACCTGACCCCCGTGGATTTACCACGTGAATCTAACCAGAATAACATTTTGTAAGCCTTCAATGGTAACCCTATATCATTCATCCGTGATATTTAGCCAGTATCTGATACACTGCACACGTGAATTTATATAAATAGGATGACGTCCAGTATCTCCATAAACTAAATCATTAGGTGTTTTCATGTGGACGCCTAAAAACTTTTTAAGAGCATACAAATGAACCTTTTCAATATGGACAGCAGCAGCAGCATCCAATCCCCACATTCAGCACCATAGAGAGCAATGGGTTGCACCTGAGTATCAAATATCTTTAACAATACCTTAAGTGAATTATTCTTAAGTACGTACAATCTTTGCAGAACGCATAGAAGAGCATTTCTTGCCCTGCTTGCAAGATCTGTACAAGCAGCCACAAAACTAAGCGGGTTGAAAAATAAATACCAAGATATTTTAACAATTAACAACAACCATTTGGTCCCCATTAAAAGACCATCTCTCTCTTGCTGCAAGGAAACCCCCTTTTCTAAATACAACGATTTTGCTCTTTTTCATATTTACCTTAAGTTGAAGTCTTGATGCTGCATTACACAAATTGTTCAACTGGGTCTGAAGGCCCACTGGGGTTTCTGACAACAAAGCTATATCATCTGCCAGTAGCAAAATAAATAATTCAGCTACATCTGGAGACAGGGTTGCTCCATGCCTTCCTTTCTCTATTATTTCTTGTGCCAATTCGTTAATAAATAAGGAAAACAAAACAGGGGGCTACACGCATCTCCTTGCTTTACACCTTTTGTACAAACTATGTAATTGTAAAATTTCCACCACACCTGACCTTTGCTTTCACACAATCATACATGCTCTTAATACAACGATGCATCTTACCCTTTATCCCATTCTTTTGAAGTATTGGCCAAAGCAATTTTCTAGACACTGAATCGAATGCCTTTTCGAAGTCGATAAAGGCTACGTACAATTTGCGATTCCATGAAAACTGTTTCTGTATAATTGCCAAAGGGTAAACATTTGATCGATAGTTGAATAACCTTTCTTAAAACCCGCTTGCCACTCCCCCGTGCTATTATTAAGCTCCCCCCCTTTTGCAGTCTACTGTTAATTATAGAGCTATATATTTTGCTACTTATATCACTAAGTGATATGCCCCTATAATTGTTTTGGATCATTGACTTCACCTTTCTTGAATAAAGGCAGTATAACTGATTCTGTCCAGTTATCAGGAAATACCCCTTTGTCAAAAAGTGCATTAAAAAATCTGACGAAGAAATCAATTACGGCGTTTCCAGCATTTTTATATAATTCTCCAACTATACCGTCAGGGCCTGCAGCTTTTCTGTTCTTGAGTTTTTTAATTGCAGAGATTACTTCTATTCTAGAGATCGGGCAATCGAGGAAACTTGCATCGCTACTGATATCGAGAAAAGTACCTTCTTCATCTATTTCTTCTACGTCTTCTTCAATATCTTCTTCGAGAAGTTCTTTGAAATGCTGATACCAATCGTTTACAGAAATATTGATACAAGTATTATTATGTCTAACTGACATTTTGCGTAAATGCTTCCAGAACTCTTGCTGATTTTTTGACTGAGTTAACTAAACTGCATAATAAAGTGGAATTATACTCATTCTCTTTCCTCTTTAAAAGATTCTTATACTCTCTTCGAGCTTTACAATAAACGTCTCTGTCTTTATCGTCTAACGTCCTTCTAGATATTCTAAGGAGTTGTTTCACGTCTTTTTTGGTTCTATGACATTCATGATCAAACCAATCATCTTCTGAATATTATTTAATCTTATTTGTTTCCTCATGCATTCTGCCTGTTCTTTTATACAAGCATTAAATATATTTAAAGCAGTGTTAACATCATCATCGATCAAGTTGACAGCTTCCTGCAGCATTAATAATACATGCTGACTATTTATTAGATTATGAAAAAAATTAGCATATTCATCCTGCCATTTATACACATCAAGTAGCTGTGTGTTGCACTTTACGCCTTTTTCATTTCTTACTTCAGGGAGTAAGTTAATATTGAAAACTAGAGGTAGATGGTCAGACTCAATACGCTCATTTCACACAGAGGTTGCATGATAGATTAATAACAGTAAACATGTCATAGGAAGCTATGAAATAATCATTCACACTGTTCCCTGTCTCTGAAATATATGTGAAACAACCTTGACGGTCACCGTCACACACACCATTTAAAATGCATAGATCTAACGCGGTACACATGTTTAATAACAGCTTGCCATACCTGTTCAGTGTATTGTCTTCAGAACATCTGTTAACAGGGGTTCCATTGTGTAAACTGAAAGTACATTTTTCTACTGGAAATTCTTGACAAATGTTAGAAATTCTACTATTTAGATCTCCAGCCAGAAGTACATACACATCAGATATTCTGAGCAGAACATCAGAAAGGCAATTTTCCAAATCAGTTATGCCATTATCAGTATCATAGAAAGCATAGTATGGTGAATTTTCCGGAGGTACGTATGTACATACAAAGAGAACATTTTTAGAAAAACCAAATACACCTTTAGAAATATTGAACATAATGGTATTATTTAGGTCAGTCGGTACCTCTTGTATGAAGGGCAAAAATTCGTTTTTTATAAGACATATAACTCCTCCCGATCGTCTTCCATGTTTTGTAAACTGTACAGCAGGTTTAGAGAAAACTTTATGATTGCTAAAAACATTTGAATGCAGATTTTCAACGACGTTTCTACTAAACAAACTAAATAAAAAAGACGTTACGTATGAAACAAATGTTTTTATCAGACAACTTAGAAAGCAGGCCATTCACATTCCAATGTAAAATGATACATGTTTTCCGTTCATATCAGTCAAATTCATGTCACAGCGGCTTTCTATAAAATCAATTTGATCATTCGCAGCTGCTATATTCCTTCTATTATCAGCCATCACATTAACCTTTTCATTCACTAAACCTGGTGCCTGAATATCTGTACAAGAAGAAAAACAATCGTTCCACATGACGGATGAATCATTTTCATCGTCTCTTAAATCATGTACACAAACTTCGGAAGGGACGTTTTGATTCCATGTTTGAGATGACACAATCTTATTATGTACAAAACCTTCTGATGAGAAACACCCATACGATGATGAGATCAAATCTTCTTCATTCACACTTTCATTCACTCTTTCATTATGTATTCTAGGTTTAGAAGAAAGGCACACAGTTGATGAACCAAGAGGAGCACCTCCATTCATTCTTTCATCGTTTACGCTGACATCAGAAGATTGGCGTTCATTCGTTAAAAGAGATATATAGCGCTTTCCACCAGTCCGTCATTGTATACGAGAGCTTTACTAGATAAACATGTGTTCAAAGAAGACGAAAAGACTGTTCTCAACCACACTCTCATTATGCACACAAAATCTAGAAGAAGAATATTCGTCAATCACAAAAGGAAACACACTTTCATTCACTCTTTCATTATGTGCGAGATCAACGTTCAATGTGTCATCACGTACATGTTTCCTGACCACAGTAAAAAAACATCTGAATGTGTACGGTCTAACGACGCATTGCATGCACAATTTCTGTCGTGAACGTGACAGTTTACAGGGAGAGTTGACACAGCAGTGTCACCTGTCCCGACCCGAGCTGCACGTGTTGTGCCATCCTCACCTTCCCCTCGAAACGGTGATGCATTTTCCCTTCCCCTCAACATTTTGATTCAGGTACAAATTTGATAAATTACGTTGTTTTGGTATTATTATAACAGGCCGGCCATACCCCTAGATAGACATGTTCAAATTACTGTCCTGGTCTAAGTAATACTTTTTACCCTCGATGACCAAGTGATCAAAGACCATTGACACTTTTTTTTTTTCTTTTTGGCAACTTTCAGATGAGGAACAAGTTTTTCTTGCGCACTTCTCTCACGCGCTGGGAGAGAAATCTTCTCCAACAAACACTTTAGTACCTTTCAACTTGTGCCTGGGCACCCAGAATGGCTTCCTTATCCTTAAAAAACGTACAACGGCCAATGATTGGTGAGTCCGGTTTCCCGTTCAACCTGTGGAGCCTGTCGAATTCTACATCTCTGGACAGTTCTAATTGGTCACTCAATAAATCGTGTACAAGGGCCCTCACAGTCCTGCCTGGTTTTTCCTGATCTCTCCTGGAATGCCATAAAAAATCACATTGTTCCTCTTAGAGCGACATTCTAAGTCATCAGTCTTTCGTTCAAGTTTCTGCATCTGTTCATGCAGTCTGTCATTCTCCGCCTTCAGGTTTTCATTATCACGCTTTAGATCAATGACCTCCTTCTTCAGGGATAAGACCTCATCATGCAGTCCAGCATACATTTCTTTCATGTCCCTCATGTCAGCTTTCATGCCCATCAACTTACAGTTCAGGTCCTGCATAGAGACATGACATCGCGGAGAGTGGGCTCTGCAGCTGACCGAGTGGGAGAGGGGTGGGATGCCGGTGAACCTCCGCTGGCGCTCTTCAGTCTGGTCTGCCTCAGGTCTGCTGCTGCTTTGCTGCCAGTGACAGGTCCAGGGTTAAAGCTCAACGTCACCACAACGCTGCAGTAAAAGTCCGTAGTACAACAGAGAGAGGATCAATCCGACTGCGACACCGCTTGCCACGTACGAATCCTTAATGTCCGACAGAATAAGGCGGCCTTCTTCAAATCACGTCGATGCATGAAAGCAAGAAATACGGACACAAATCCACCACACACGACACGAAAGGAAAGAGGCACCGCTGGCATAATGTTGATTGCACAATGACACCTCGCAAAAACAACTGTAGACCTCACAATTTCCAAAATGAGCATTAACAAAAATTACAATCTACTAGTCTATAATAAATGTCCTACAGGACTATGCAATAAACATTTCACAATATTAAACAAACTAGTAGCATTTTTGAAAACGCCTTTAAAAATGATGTGTTTGCCAGAAAATTTGTGCACCACATAAACATTTAATTTTTGCTGTATTTTGTGATGAACGCATTAAGTTTTATCCTGTAAGATAGCGAACTAATCTGTCTGAATTTGATTACGCCAGTATGATTCAAATACAATTTGTTATCCAAACCACGAGAATCAATATACATATTCTTGGAGAGTCTATCTTTTTCTCTGGGTATAGCCTTTAACTCTGCTCCATACTGCTTGTTCCAGCAAGTGATAACCCTCCTGAATGGATAAAGGAACATGAATTTCAGTGGATTCTGTGCCTTGCCTTGCGACCTTTTTATTGCTGCTTTGTCAGCTAACTCATTTGAAGAAAATCCAAGATGTGAAGGAACCCTGGTGGTTTAGCCTCATGGCACTGTTTCATGACTCTGTGTGTGTGTGTGTGTGTGTGTGTGTGTGTGTGTGTGTGTGTGTGTGTGTGTGTATGTTTTTATTCGTTGGTTTATCCCATCCCATTCTCACACACACGCGCACGCACACGACACACTTTCTCTTATGCACATTTACACTAATCACGCATGAATGCACACACAAACATACTCACATTCTCTCTCTTACAAACAAACACATTCAAGCACTCTTGCCAGTGCGTGGACCCCTCTCTCCCCCTACACACACACACACACACACACACACACACACACACACACACACACACACACACACACACGCGCGCGCGCACGCACGCGCACACACAGACGCGTGCATGTGGCACAGCACACACACACACACACACACAACACACACACACACACACACACACACACACACACACACGCACGCGCGCACGGAAAACATCAAAGTATAAAAAAAGAAGTTCAAGCGGTTATATGACGTAAAGGTATTACAAAAACTTCTGTGAAAGTATTGATTTATCAAAAATGGTCTTACCTGTACTATGGGAGTGTTGTTGTTTCTGCAATGCTTCTTCAGTGTTTGTGAACAGGAGCAAAAGAGTGAGACTTCACATGCTTAAGTGAAGGTTTCTCATGTCAGAGTAGACTCTGGAGCTCAGCTACGGGTCCACTTTCTGCCAAACTTTAAACAATCCTGACAGCGACAGCCCAGCAGCTGGATATACTGGGTTTTCCCTGGCTCAGTTACTTTACTTTCCTTTTCTTGGTGGAAGCTCACCAAAATACACTTATCTCCAGATGAGTGGTAGCTTACTCTTCCAAATCACTGGTGTTTTCTGACAGCCAGAGTCCCTTTGTTCAAGATACGGGTTTCTGGCAGTTACTGTGTGTGAAAAGTGCTGCTCATACAAACTGGGCAGGGCATAGCATGTAGAGTTAATGGATTTTTAGGGGGAAAGTTACTTCTACATTTGGAGATACTTGGTTTTTGGTTTTATCGACAACTGATCAAAAATCAATGCCATGACCAAAAAAAAAAGTTTACTAGATGAAAGATCACACTAGAACTGATAGCGTAGTGTAAAAAAAAACTGAAAATCGACAAAAATGCGAGATACTGGGTTCTGGCAGTCACCTTACACACACACACACACACACACACACACACACACACACACACACACACACACACACACACACACACACGCACACGCGCGCACGCAATCACACACATAAATACACGCATACTCCCTCTCTCTCTCTCTCTCTCTCTTTTTCTTTCTCTCTCTCTCTCTTGCAAAAACAAGATAGACAAAGAAATGTTTAGCGCTTGCACAGCTAATATACTTTTTTTTAGCAACATAACAAGACAGCTGGCTCAGAAAACAAGTGAGCCTTTGTCCACACTTTGCAGTGGATTAGCACAGAAAGCGAGCGCGCGCCGCGGGTTGAGTGACAAGCAGTGGAAGGTGAAAGTGAAATTGATCATCTCATACCCCGGCAGCTTCACACAGTCTCAGTGCACAGCGGGGCAGCTTCACACAGCATCAGTGCACAGCGGGGCAGCTTCACACAGCCTCAGACCACAGCAGGGCAGCTTCACACAGCATCAGTGCACAGCGGGGCAGCTCACAACCGTCACAGGATCCGGTGAACGTTGCCACGCTTCGTGCGAAGATTTAGACGTTGATTCTTTTTGTACAGGATAGATTTGATTTTTGCCCTTTGCATCACAGCCAGAGCTACGGTGTGTGAGGCAAACCATGTGGTCCGCCAGACTGTTCACGTTCATCACTCTGCTGTCAGGGTTGGAGGTCTGCTGCGAGGGAAACAGCCACAGCAAAAGAAGTGCAGACAGAATTACTTATCCGCATGCCAGGCGTAATATGTCTGTTGTCGACGACTATCATGGAAGACAGGTGAGTTCATTTAAACAGGACTAGACACTGTGGATGAACAAACTCTATAGAAAGAATAGCTCCAGAATATACATTACCCAAGCTCTGAATGTACGAAAAGTATGCAGCTATGGACATATAGCTTTTTTTCACTCTCTAAAACAAGAAATACACTACACTTTTTTTTTTTTTTTTTTAATAAAGAGTGAATTTGTATACTGATACATATTTCGGATTCTGCAGCCGGTTTCAGAACACTTCATACACAAGCTGTGGAAGCTACGCTTTAGATTTGTCTGCAACATAACATGGGATAAGATCAGCAGAAAAAGTAACAAGTATCTGTGTAATACATGGTGCTCTGAACATAAAATTCGAAAACTTGCATATGCTTT
>JADBJO010027434.1:0-7500 GCA_016801955.1 Conus betulinus
TTTGCTACTCACCATGTATACAATTTTGAATGACCATTTCTCCTGTCTGTGTAGGCCAGTTGGCCAGAAAAGACTGATTAAAAATTATTGTTATTGTTATTGTTGTTATTGTTATTGTACACACACACACACACACACACACACACACACACACACACACACACACACACACACACACACACACACACACACACACACACAGAACGCATACGTCCAATTTAAAAAAGCTGAAAAATGACGCAGGGTCAGTGAACACAGACTTATTATTATTTTTTTTTTTATTCATCTTAAACAGAACATCTATGATCATCAGTTGCATGCTGGAGCTTCTAAGTAGGCGCTGTGACCTATACAAATGGACGAGGGTCACACATTACACATCATGCTGTTTCTGACTGCGACTGTTGCATCCATTTCTGGCTAACGCTAACAACTTTCCTGTCGAACCCACTGCGACTTAACCCCGTCTCCTCATACCGTTCACATGGAAGCAAAGGAGAGGCAGAAGAAAAAGCTGGTTTGAAAACCGCCCGCAGGAGTTTGAGAACCCCTGCCACATGGGACTGGTCTGCTCCCTCTTCAGCATCCACTTCATCCTGTGACCACTCTCAGCCTGAAAGAGAATCCAGTGTGGAGTCAAAACAAACTCTTCGGTTCTGGCAGCGGTGCAAGACTGCCCCCAACGGCGCATCACCTGCAAGTGACCAGCTCAATGGGCGCCGAGGGATGGAGCAAGTAAACAGTAGTGGTGAACATCGGTACAGGGTTGTCACTGTCACCTGTTTTCAGTCTTTATTGCAATACCCCGCCTCCTGACTGATTCTGCTGCTTCAGGTCATTTTTGAGCCTATCCAGCATTTATGGACAGGTGCACTAAGGTTGTCACTTTTAGAATCCAGAGGTAATCAACAAAGTTTATTTTCAAGAATTCTTTTCAACAATGCATATTACCTTTACATCAGTGCTAGTGGTACAATCTGCCAAACTCTTTCTCTACAAACTGTTTTCTGGAGAAAATTGTGTGTCAGTCCCCCCCCCCCCCCCCCCCCCACCACCTCCCCCAGATTTCCCTTTTCTTTTTTTCTCTTCAGTCTAGAATGTGTTGTGGAAGTCTTAACGCAGGCAGTCTACATGAAGCAATGATCAGCATCTTATTGCTTTACAGAGAGACAGCCTCTCGGAGGACAAATTTCCACAGTATACAATGCATCAAACATGGCGCGAAGTTGTAAGCTCACTGTTGACGATAGTGACTACTGTAGCGATAATACGTAACATACAGTGACTACTGTAGCGATAATACGTAACATACAGTGACTACTGTAGCGATAATACGTAACATACGTAACATACAGTGACTACTGTAGCGATAATACGTAACATATAGTGACTACTGTAGCGAAAATACGTAACATACGTAACATACAGTGACTACTGTAGCGATAATACGTAACATACAGTGACTACTGTAGCGATAATACGTAACATACAGTGACTACTGTAGCGATATACGTAACATACGTAACATACAGTGACTACTATAGCGATAATACGTAACATACAGTGACTACTGTAGCGATAATACGTAACATACAGTGACTACTGTAGCGATAATACGTAACATACAGTGACTACTGTAGCGATAATACGTAACATATACGTACATACGTACAGTGACTACTGTAGCGATAATACGTACTGTACATACGTAACATACGTGACTACTGTAGCGATAATACGTAACATACGTAACATACAGTGACTACTGTAGCGACAATACGTAGCATACAGTGACTACTGTAGCGACAATACGTAACATACGTAACATACAGTGACTACTGTAGCGATATATACGTAACATACAGTGACTACTGTAGCGATAATACGTAACAGTGACATAGTGACTACTGTAGCGATAATACGTAACATACGTAACATACAGTGACTACTATGGCGATAATACGTAACATACGTAACATACAGTGACTACTGTAGCGACAATACGTAACATACAGTGACTACTGTAGCGATAATACGTAACATACGTAACATACAGTGACTACTGTAGCGATAATACGTAACGTACAGTGACTACTGTAGCGATAATACGTAACATACGTAACATACAGTGACTACTGTAGCGATAATACGTAACATACAGTGACTACTGTAGCGATAATACGTAACATACGTAACATACAGTGACTACTATGGCGATAATACGTAACATACGTAACATACAGTGACTATTGTAGCGATAATACGTATATACAGTGACTACTGTAGCGATAATACGTAACATACAGTGACTACTGTAGCGATAATACGTAACATACGTAACATACAGTGACTACTGTAGCGATAATACGTAACATACGTAACATACAGTGACTACTGTAGCGATAATACGTAACATACAGTGACTACTGTAGCGATAATACGTAACATACAGTGACTACTGTAGCGATAATACGTAACATACGTAACATACAGTGACTACTGTAGCGATAATACGTAACATACAGTGACTACTGTAGCGATAATACGTAACATACAGTGACTACTGTAGCGATAATACGTAACATACAATGACTACTGTAGCGATAATACGTAACATACAGTGACTACTGTAGCGATAATACGTAACATACGTAACATACAGTGACTACTATGGCGATAATACGTAACATACGTAGCATACAGTGACTACTGTAGTGACTACTGTAGCGAAATACGTAACATACAGTGACTACTGTAGCGATAATACGTAACATACAGTGACTACTGTAGCGATAATACGTAACATACAATGCCTACTGTAGCGATAATACGTAACATACAGTGACTACTGTAGCGATAAAACGTAACATACAGTGACTACTGTAGCGATAATACGTAACATACGTAACATAGTGACTACTGTAGCGATAATACGTAACATACGTAACATACAGTGACTATTGTAGCGACAATACGTAACATACGTAACATGTAAGACGTTTGACGTAAGACAGGAGTCACACTTTTACCAGAGTAAAAGATTTCTGTGTGTGTGTGTGTGTGTGTGTGTGTGTGTGTGTGTGTGTGTGTGTGTGTGTGTGTGTGTGTGTGTGTGTGTGAGAGAGAGAGAGAGAGAGAGAGAGAGAGAGAGAGAGAGAGAGAGAGAGAGAGAGAGAGAGAGAGAGAGAGAGAGAGAGCTAGAACCACCAGTCTGGTTGTAACTGATCTCTGGTTCAAATCTCTCCTCACTGCTGTGCGACTCTTTCACAACCTATGTTGTTACGTTCATACTGACTTCCAGGATCAATTTGTGCGTTTTGTTACTGTCTGTTGTTTTTAACGTCTCATAGAAAATACTTGTTTGAAATGCATGTGTAATGTAAGTGAATAGATGTTACTTTGCACCCTGTTTTGCATGTTTATATTGATTCGGCGAATCTCAGCCATGCATAGACGAATCTACAGTTCTGGAACAGCCGTCCTTCATTACTAAAAAAAAAACACATGATAAATATGGCCGTTCCTGGCATTACGGCTGCTGAGTGCATTTTTTCTGACAAAACAAACAAACCGATTATAAAAAAGTGCACTTACTTTTACGAAAAGATAGGCAGCGAATTTCTCTCTGGGGAAAAATCAATATCGTCAGACCTGAACTGACGCCATATTCAACCAGGAGAAAAAGGGGAAAACCCTGGTGTGTGCACAATATACAAGAGCGCCCTCTCCATCGTCATGCTGCCTGCGATGTTGGGAGTATGCGAACATGCACACTTGTACTCCTGAACAGAATCATGTTTGCACAAATATAGCGTGCTCTGGGAAACTCTTGAAAAGGTCAGTTTGTCTGTGATCTGACAGTATGTTCCTGGTGGGAAGCTCTTGAGGCAGGCGGCCTTTTTTTAGAAAAAAAACAGCAGTCTGTTTCGATCTCCTGAAGGGATTACAGCACAGCGCTCTCTGAAATTGAAAATAAAAATCAACGGAAAACTGAGACAGGTTGTCGCTGAAAGGTTATTTGAAAAAACTACAAAAAGCTTTCAATGAAGTGCTGTCATACAGATGCAAACGAGTACTCATCAGAATGCGTTCATTGAATTTGTAAGAATGAGAGGAACGTGAAAGTAATAAAAGAAAGGTGTGAATGTACTTTTTTTTTTTTTTTTTTTACAGGATAATCCACTGATAAGGGAAGATGGTAATTTCATACACATTGGGGAATTAAAACAGAGCACATGGCAGTAGGCACAACGTTTTGTTACTGTATTAAAACATAGCAAGACCTGTCAAACCTTTGCAAGTGGAATATTGTTGTGACAGCGCAGCGCTCCATGACTGTACAGAACCTAGAAGCAGAGAAGCTGGGAGTCTGTTAACCCTTTCAGGGTCAGCTATCGCCAGGCTACAAGCAGTGTAAAACCAGCCGCACAGCAAGGCTACTGCGGAATTTCAGACTTACAACGCTGTGATTTTGGAACCACAAACCACCTGTGTCATTTGTACGCCGTCTCAAACTGATGCGATACAAATTAATTCCATGCACTATTCAAATATGAGAGTAGACCTGGAATGAAAATGCATGCACTAACATCACTGACTCGCAGCATGCTCCTGTGACATTCTGGAGGCAGTAGCCATGCAGGGGCTGTAGTGATGATTGGGATGGGTAATGAGTTAATTCAGTATGTTTGTTACACACACACACACACACACACACACACACACACACACACACACACACACACACACACACACACAACCCTCATCGATTTACGTGTGCGCTGAAAACTGAAAAGAATCACCACAGCTATGCCACCTCGTCCTTTTCCAAGCTGAAAATCTAGCTGCCAAACATGTCCTTTCACAAAGCCCGACATCATCCTCCATGACCCTAAAGGCTCACAGCCAAAGAACTGTGCATTCTCTTCGTTTCAAACTGAAGTGACTGGAGATAGAATTAGAAACAAATTTCAAAAGGAATTTACAGTAAATCCTCCGGGTAACCAGGGACAAACAATGTCTTGTAATTTGTTTGTGCCTCTTATCTGGCGGGATTAACTCTAAATTCCTTTTTAAAATGTGCATTCTCTTCTCACAGCCGTAACATCGTGTATGCTGTCCACTGCAAGAAGATCTATGTAGGTGAGACATCTTGCACACTTGTGACGCGCGATCTCTGCACACCTGGCTGGCATCTTCCAACATCGGCCAAGACGAGAACCTGATCACTTCAACCATCCCCAACACAACATCAACCACGTCAAAGTCCCGGCGACTGTAGTATCAGAGAGTAACAGCTCTGAGTGCATCATGTAGGGAATTCTTCATCATCCCCAACACAACATCAACCACGTCAAAGTCCCGGCGACTTCAGCTATCACAGAGTAACAGCTTTGAGTACATCATGCAGAGAAGTCTTCATATTTTCAAACTAGGGACCCTTAGCCCACTTGGCATCAAGATCTAAAAATAGCATGTGCCTATCCACCCCCACAACACCAGTCTGCAGTGCCCTCCACAGGCACACTACTACACCACTCATTATTTACCTCATGTACATGTTACAACAATCTCCCCTTCTCCTCTTCCTTCACTATTAGCAGTCTGCAGTGCCCTCCACAGGCACACTACTATACCACTCATTATCTACCTCATGTATATGTGACAACAATCTTCCATTCTCCTCTTCCTTCACTATATCTTTTTTTTTTTTTTTATCTTGTTTCTGTTCTTTACACGCTTATATATCCAGTCCCTTTACTTATGTCTTCTATTTCTCAGTTACTTATACATTATCTTTTACAAGTATTACTTCCTCTTTTATATTCTCTCTCTCTCTCTCTCTCTCTCTCTCTCTCTCTCTCTCTCTCTCTCTCTCTCTCTCTCTCTCGCTCTCTCTCTCTGTCTCTCTGTCTGTCTGTCCTGTCTGTCTGTCTGTCTGTCTGTCTGTCTGTCTCTCTCTCTCTCTCTCTCTCTCCTCCTAGTCATTAGAAAGGGCAGACAAAGTACGCCATGTATGCGCAAATAAATTGAGCTCTTTATATTCCAGCTGGGTGATGATGTGGCTGACAGGCTGAAACAGGGACTGGTCATCAGACACAGTCAGAAGTGGTTCAGACAGCGTCTACAGGTCAGGATGAACATGGATGGAAGTAGATTCTCCGTGTTTAAAATGGCGGGTATGCATCTGTCATTGAACTGAATGACACCGGAATATTATGCCTGTTGTTAATGCCTACCAATAGCAAAGAATTTCGTTTTCAACAAGGCTTCGTTTTGTAGTAGCGTGCCATAACTTTATAAGTTAAGCTTTAATTGATTTGCAATTAATCTGCAAAAAATATGGTAAGTTTAAAAAAGATCGCCAGTGTACTTTTCCGGAAACATTCGACTCAGTGATTAGATCATCTATTCAGTATAGTGCTGAGTTATGAGGCTAGAGGATGCGACGTCACATTGCCAAAGGGACATGTATGTGCGCTCGAAAGATTCTCAGGCGTGAAATGAGAGACAAATAATGATCTAGTTTTAATATGTGTTAGGGCATTGGATTTTTTTTTGCACCCTTGGTGGTTAGAACACCACGGTATTATGGACTGTGGTGTGTCTCTATTTGACGCCAGGAGCGCAGACACAACCAGCCGTGTTTCCCTGATGAGTTCCAATCTAGCTGACGAAAGGCCTCGGAGCAGGCAATACAAATAGATCTGCCTTCAAAAGGGATTGTGATGGTTCCCTTATGCAGCTAGTGAAGAGAGTTTCATATCTATAAATATATGTTCTTAATTTCATGTTCCCAGTTTCTCCATTTTTCAACCCCCCCCCCCCCCCCCCCCCCCCCCCCCCTCCTCCTTAAGTCCAAATCTTTGCCAAGCCATTATTATGAAGACAGTTGAGTTGTTGGCCTGCGCTTATTTTTTCCCCACACTATTAGATTGTTCGTCTTTGTATTTGTCTGACTTTATTAAAGTTTTAAAACGCTGTGCCAGTCTTAAATAAAAGTTACTCTGTGTTAGATTTTCTTATTGGAACAAAAGTTACCCTACTTGTTTACTGTTTATTGTTTACTGTTCCCTGCCTCATTTCATTTTCAATTTCGTATTAGGGTAGGCTAAACTGTAAAAAAAAAAAAAGTATGAAATTAGACAACCATACAGGGCTGTCTAGTGTTTATTTGATTCGACGAAAACTCTACAAAAGAAGTTTGATGTGATATGTAAGTTTTGTAATTGTTTAGGTACACAGGTACAGATTTACAAGGATGTCCTAGCCCAAGCAGACATGCCCAGCATGTTCGCCATGCTGACTCAGAGACGCCTGCGCTGACTTGGCCACGTCAGCCGCATGGATGACGGTCGCATCCCAAAGGGCATGCTGTACGGCGAGCTGGCTATAGGCTCCAGACCCACAGGACGGCCCGCCCTACGCTACAAGGATGTATGCTAGCGCGACCAGAGGGCAATCAGCCTGGACCCAGCAGACCTGGAGACAGCAGCTTCA
>JADBJO010027434.1:15000-21325 GCA_016801955.1 Conus betulinus
ATATCTTGTTCTATTAACATCCGCACATTCCGAATGTGCGTCACCAACAAGGTACAGTGGAACACATGACGTCATCTAATAAGTAGGACGTCATGGAAGTACCTCATTTCCATGACGTCCTAGTTTAGTTGATGTTTCCAGATAGGGTATCCTTCTGTCAGGTGTCTTCTTTCTATCGTTTGGCGATAAGAATATATTCCTACCGTTGTGTGTGTGTGTGTGTGTGTGTGTGTGTGTGAAGATCTGTACTTGTCAAACAGGTAAGTGACGTTCGGTGTTTCGCTGTAGCTCCACATGTAGTCTCCTTGTCTTATCCCACCTTCATTCAGCAAGATGTGTCCATATGTGGACTTTGTTGGTTGTGTGTGTGTACCGATTCAGCAATATGAACATGTATATTTCGTGTTCACACAGAAAGCACTGCCGCTTATTCAGGTGAAGAAAATCATGTGTCAAACCACCGACATCACAGACTCTGTGACCATGTCTAAGAACCCTCTCCTGACAACTGAGGAGAAAACCACATGGGAAGCAGGTTATCAGCAAGGCCAAAACGATGACAACACGCCGTGTGCCTTGAAAAATACATCGGCTCTCATAACTCGTCTCTGTGACGTCCATCCAGTTGATACTGGGAGTGCCTTTGATGACTCGGAGCAAAAAAAACCCACAGAGACTTCATTGTCACACACATGTCGATACACAATTGACACAAAGAGGAATAAACAAGATTGCCAAATTCAGCTCAAAGTTGAAGCAGGGAAGGTTCTGAAGGTTGGAATTTGTAACTGCTTACCTGTGACAGTAATCATTCTACAATACGACAACGGGGAATCTCTGTATCCATCGGCATTTTTTGACATCTGTATCAGTGCAGCAGTTAGGTGTACAGACTGGTACAGCTGGACCAATGACGTCATCATCAAGATATCAGAGATGTCATCCTCTCCCTATGAGGACCATTGGTACCCAATGAGCCTGGCCTTTTCCGCTGTGGATAGGTCAGAGGCACCCAGTCTGCAAATCACCAACCTGTCTTTGTCTGCAGGTGAGAAGATAGCCTGGAAATCCTCGTGTGTATATAAGTGTGTGTGTGTGTGCGTGCGTGCGTGCGTGCGCGCGCGCGCGCGCGCGTGTGTCTATATGTGTGTGAGTGTGTGTGTATGTGTGTGTGTGTGTGTGTGTGTGTGTGTGCACGCGCTACTATGATTCTTGACGATTAGTTTCTGTTGAAAAAAGACTAATTTACCAGAAAAGATCGCTGACATCCTAATACGACGAGCTTCATTTGAAACATTTCATTTCGAATACTGCAGTACATGTGAATGTTCGCTCTCACAAATCCCAAGGTCAATTGTACACCAAAAACCTCCATCATTAAGGTTTTCTTGCACTGATGTATATATAGTTTTGAAGGGAGACATTTGTCGAAAAGCGATCAAAGCAAATGAAATGCAATTCGTCTCGAACTACTCAGCTAAGTGGAAAGTTTTGAAAGCTGTGATCTGATCTTTTACAAAACATCACCTTTCAAATTGATTTAAGTCTTGAGTGACGGATTTGCCGATACATTTTTTTTTTACCCATCTTTAGATCATACGCAAGACATTGCATTTGCGAGTCCCATTACATTAGGCATAAATCTAACTCATAAACAAATTATGACAGAAAAATGTTAAACATCTCTCTCTCTCTCTCTCTCTCTCTCTCTCTCTCTCTCTCTCTCTCTCTCTCTCTCTCTCTCTCTCTCATACACAAATGTAATGACCCAAAAAAATTCACACCCCATTCTCAGAATCCCAAAAGGTTCCTCTAAAATCGTGAAATAGCGATTTGAGATGTTACGTTTATAAATTCTAAAGAAATAAGCCTCACATAAGGAGCCATCCCGACTTTCACCTTTAAATGGCGTAAGTATAAGTCATAAAAATATGGTGGAAACTGATCCACATTTCTCTGTCTGTCTGTCTGTCTGTCTGTCTGTTTTCAATATAAAACTGCAGTGAACCAAAAACATTCACACCACATTGTCAGAATCCCAAAAGGTTCCTCTAAAATCGTGAATTGCCGAAGGGCGCGATGACTTGGTTATTTCTTCCTCGTAGATTCTTTCTCAAATTCCAGAATTGTGAGAATAGAATACGAATAACTAATCTAATAAGGAAGATATGAGCCCAGAAAAAATACACACACACACACACGCGCGCGCAATACTGTACAGAAATATGCTGTAAAAGAGCTTAGAAATTTGATGTGTCCATGGAAAACGCGTGTTTTTTTTTTTTGTTTGTTTTTTTTTGTTTTTGTTTTTGTTTGTTTGTTTGTTTGTTTGTTTGTTTCAGAAAAAATGAAAAAGCATTCGTTGTCAAACAATTGTACGTTAAAATTTGCAGTTAACTCTCCTCATTTTTGAATGTGTCAACTGCCACAGTAAATGTTATGTTGACTTTTTTCCACTGTGATTGGACATGTTTGTTCCTGGCAGATGCTAACAATTTGTTGGTCACCTCAAAGAGGATTCGCACTCGTTTTGTAGCCGTCTTTTTTTTTTTTTTTTTTTAACCGAGTGAAATTAAAAACAGCTTTTAAAACAGTCAGGTGTATTTCATTGAACTTGAATGTCATTTTGGCTAATGACATCGGTTGCTAATTATGCTTGATCTTTATATTTTATAGTTCTCTGCCTTGCGTTTCTTTGACATATATTTTAGTTGCGAGAATAAAATGAAAGTACGTACCTTTACCACCAGCATGGCATTTTAGTCGACCTCAGACATGCAGGTTTCCAGTATCAGAGCTCTTCGGCGCTTTGCAGGGTGTTACTAAGCCCAGAAAAATAACGTTCAGAAACTATTGATTTTCCCCGTGGTTCAAAACGTAAAACAGCAATTCGGGTCCTTTGCCTTCTGAAAAAGTTCATTCCTTGTTTCAACTCCACATCCACCCTTCTTACCAATCTTGCAAAAGGTGAGGTCAACCATTCATGTGTATAGGTAACTTTGAAAATGCCTTTCAGATAAAGAGTGATGGCATCTTTCCCTATATCCACCAAATCTTAACCAGCCATTTGTTATCAGAACTGTTGGTGGCAGTAACAGTGTTAATGGTGTGTTGCGTCAGAATGTTGATAACGTGTCACACCCTGCAGTTTATAAGAGCAGAAACCTGTCAGAAAGAGAAACCGTTAAGCGACATTGAAAGAAAATGCATGGCCATTGCCTCATCAGAGGTCATCATTCAAAGGTCTGATGGGTGAAGCGTTTTTGTTTTAGTTTTTGTTTTGTTTTTGCTTATAACTGCCCATCACTGTCTTACCTGCAGTAAGTTTCCAAACTGCATGCAGACACGCCAGACACCGCCCCTTTCCTCAGCTCCAAGGTATCCTGTCTTACTTTCTAACAGAGCAGTCAATAGCTTGAGAAATGTGCTGTACAATACCGTACAGAAATATGCTGTGCATAACCGTACAGAAACCTGGCAGTGTCTTTTGGGAGAATTAGTGTCATGGGTCGGGAAAGGCCTTTTTTCTTCGTTTGGGGACCCATAACATTTTTAGTTCTTAAGGTTAGCATTTATCTCACGCCAAGCATGTGTTCTGCATTAAGCATCTACGCTGTGCGTCCATACAATCAAGACGAAAATGGCCATGAGTTGACATGTCGTTTGCCAGGGCAGGTGCCAGTAAAACACACCTGGTGATCTGACAGCCGTGAACCAGTTCAGACAGCTGACTTAGAGAGTGAACCAGTTCAGACAGCTGACTTAGAGAGTGAACCAGTTCAGACAGCTGACTTAGAGAGTGAACCAGCTCAGACAGCTGACTTAGAGAGTGAAACCACTTCAGACAGCTGACTTAGATAGTGAACCAGCTCAGACAGCTGACTTAGAGAGTGAACCAGTTCAGACAGCTGACTTAGAGAGTGAAACCAGTTCAGACAGCTGACTTAGAGAGTGAACCAATTCAGACAGCTGACTTAGAGAGTGAACCAGTTCAGACAGCTGACTTAGAGAATGAACCAGTTCAGACAGCTGACTTAGACAGTGAACTAGTTCAGACAGCTGACTTAGAGAGTGAACCAGTTCAGAGAGCTGACTTAGAGAGTAAACCAGTTCAGACAGCTGACTCAGACAGCAAAGTAGCTGACAAAGAGCCCTGGTAAAGCAAACGGAATTGCTGGAAATTTTAATGGATTTATTAGTTTGGAATCTCTATTCAATCATTCAAAATCTTGAACACTAGAATTAAGGGGAATTGTAGATTTAGAAAACAATCTTCTGATCATGCTTTTCAAGCTTTCCATATCTTAGACAGGAGGGGAACAGCTGGAAAAATAAAAACAAAACAAAAAAAAAAAAAACTCCGTTGTTATTATGTTATCGAGCAAGCCGACCTTTCGTATGTGAGTCTTCAAATTCTCATCGTCTTTTGAATTCTGAAAATGCTTTAGCCATTTCACTTTTTTTTTTTTTTTTTTTTTTTTTTTGTAAACGTTACCATTTACAACTAATCCCATTTAATTCGACCTACCCTGAACTGAATCAGACACACTATCATTCTCTCTATCCGCAATATGAAAAGCTCACTCTGACACAGGCAGAGTAGATTACGACAAACATATTCATGATGCCGCATACGAAGGACTAAGCAGGGGGCATGTTTGGATCTGTTGCAAGCCAATCCAAAAGGCAATGGATTACAAACAAACTCAAGGCTGTCAAACAAGATGACATTGTGACAAGTGACATGGAGTGCAAACACAAGGCCTTGTGATGCAGGATTCAGTAGGTATCTAGAGTCAAGTCTAATACATGCTGTAAGATGTTGACGAAAAAGAAACCGGTCTTGCTCGTTACTTCTAGTAATGATCTGCAAGCACCAGGAATTGAAGCAAACAAACTAAGAAACAAATTCGACTAAGTCGTGAAATGCACAGTAAATAACCCTTGGGTGTCTAGCACCATGCATCAAATCATCTTCTGACCAGGAGCAGATAAGACATCACTTGTCCACTGGCCCACGACTCAGAGCAAAGCGTGCTGCATTTGTCAGGAGAACTACTTTGAGCGTGGTGAGTAAACACAGACCAAGTGACTGGCTTTTCTCCTGTAAGATGACGAGCTTTTCCAGAAGGGCAGACTGGCCTCCGCAGTCGTGGAAAAAAGACGTTATGAAGATCATCGTCTCTGAGGGACTCTTTCCTCAAAGACATGCCAGATGTTTATTAAACTGTCAACAAAAGTAACAACTGGCTGATCATGAGGTAAGGAAAACCTAGCGCATATTTTTCTGCTTTATCCACAAGAATCGGTGGGGAGGAATTAGTATTAAAGGAGACTGTAGTTATACAGACATAAACATACCTACGTATGCTGTGCATCTAATTCATGAAAGGTAAGTAATTAGCACGAACTTTTGTTCAAGAAAATATGAATGTATTTATAATTCGTGAAGGAACACGTTGCTTTCCTGAATACATACAGTCATCTTATAGCTGGGACTTTTCTTTCCATACATGCAGAAAGCCTCTTCCATTGCCCTTAGGGTCCTGATCCTCTCCTTGCCAGAGATCACAAGCTGTTTTAACAGATCACAGCCTAATGATCCCACAGCCTCTCTGGCTCCACTCTGTTTCAACAGATCACAGCCTAATGATCCCACAGCCTCTCTGGCTCCACTCTCTGTGGCGTAGATTTCGGCTTGGAATCCAGTTTAGCTCATGCTGCTGATCAGACTGGCACACTACTCAGTCTTGAAGTTGAAGGGGTGACTGTGCTCCATTCGGCTTTCATATTTCAATTTAATTAAATCTACATGTTATTTTCTCAAGTTACATACAGCTGCCTCACAGCCTGGATGTGGCTTTCATTTCATGTCGGACAATAACTTCACCCCAGTGGCCATGTGATCTTTCTCAGTCGGATTCGGAGAAGACAGAGTAGATCTGACTATTCTCTTGACGTGTTTGCTTCAGAATGTGGACAGAAATGGATCAGACGTCGGCGGATAAGAGATCATGATTTTCCTTTTATTTTTCTAGACTGGGTAATGCCATCTGAAACCGATCATAGTGTTTCACCTGATGAAAAGAGGACCACAGTTCTCCCCATGTCAATATCATACAAGTGCATGCGACCAAAGTGCACGGCTGTTGTGGAATTGTTCAGTGTCTGCGTGGCCTGAGCTCTACAGGCATTTCCCCTGTGATCTCAATGCTCTGACTGTGTTGATGCCTGGAAGACGAAACTCAGTGTCCCTTCATCCAAAAAGGTCCATGGACCGGGATATGTTAGTTCTGTTTTGGCCTACTGGAAGTTCAAATTATTT